>JAWZYV010002803.1:0-15973 GCA_038373885.1 Cheiracanthium punctorium
AAATTTTTGAAGAAACATTATAAATTTTTCAGTAGCTCTTTTATTGTAATTTTATTTTAAATCTTCATCAGAAGTCATGCATGTTAGGATTCATAAGCCATTACCAGTTACTTACGATTCAAAAATATAAAATTTATAAAATCAAAGTGTGGTCCAAAAACATTCTTAAATGTACTATGAAGTGACCTAAGTTTATTTTTCAAAGTTACGTTTGATAGATATTTTTTTAGTCTGCCGATTTTGAATTTGCATCTAATAAACATTGTTTTATCTTTTTATAAAAACATACTAGTTCTTCAAATTTAAAATTTATAGTAGTCCACAGTACAGTTTCCGAGGAAATATTCTAAATTTTGAATAGTTCTGGCATTGTAAGTTGATTTCTTATCTGGGGTGTAAGCTAATCAAAAAGCAGACTTCTCTGAAAAAATGCCAAATTTTGTGTTTTTCAAAAATTAAATAATTTTTCAAATTTAAAATTTGTTTCAATTCACCGTATAGTTTCTGAGGAAACAGTTTAAAAACTCTCGCACAACTGGCATTGTCAGCTTATTTCTGATTTTTGTTTTTTAGATAAGTCTATCAAAAACGTCTTCCTCTGAAAAAGTGTCAAGTTTGACAATTTTTAAAAAATGTAAAGAGTTGTTCAAATTTTAGCTCAATGTCAGTTCACAATATAGTTCTCGGGAAAACATTCTGAAAATTCTTATCATTGTGGCCTCATAAATTTATTTTTCAGCTTGAACGAAAGTCGAGAAAATAAATAATTCCCTGAAAAAGAGTCAAGTTTAAATATATATATATATATATTTAAATAAAATAATTTTTCAAATTTTAACTCAGTGTCAGTTCACAGTACAGTTTCAGAGGATATAATCTGAAAATTCTCATAGTTATTTGAGTGCAAGTTTATTTGTTATCCTGAGAGAAAGTCAACCAAAATCCTCATTATTTCAGTTACCTATAAGTATATAACATTCCGTTTTTGAAACCAATGTAAAAATATAGTCAGAAATAACCCGTGCTCCCAATGAGGAACAGAGCAAAAGTTGTATAAAAAATTATTTCCCTATTTAAATGACTAATGTTCTAAAACTAAAACATTTGAAGACAAAATATGAAAAAAAGGAAATATATAATATGCCTGGATCTCAATTTGGTCTGTAAAAGGTTAATAATCACTTTTAAAAAGCGTTGAGTTGTTCGTTTAACCGAGTTTCATAAGCAATAGACTTTTCTCCAAAAACTTCATCGATGGAATGGAATATAAATTTTAACTACTAGATTTAGTCACGTGTTTTCTGTGGGAAAAAAAAGTATTAATTTTTGGCGAACGATGGTCGGAAAGTTCACTATTATTTCAGCACTTGTTCCGAAGTGATTATCAACAGCTGCATGAAGTCAACGTTTCCGACGCCACATAGCTGTGTGATTCTTGCTGATTATTATGTACTCTACGTCGGGTAAAGTATCCGTACACCTCAGAAACGTAATTTTCGGTCAAAAAATCGATTTTTCTATTTTGATGAAATAATAAAGCTTGATCTTTTATCTTTCTAAAACCACTTGAATTTTTATTGTATCTCAAGTAGAAGCAGAGATATAGCAGTTTGAAAATTAGTAGCTCTACACTAAAGTGTATATGAAAGTTGTTTTTAGCGTTTTCTCAAAATGAAGTTTTTTGACGATTTATTTATCACAAAACATCATAACTTAAAAAGCAATGCATTGAATAGGATGAATTTTTATTCGCATGTTGTTTATATATTATTAAAGGGAATAGACTATGCTCATTAACATAAACTTATAATATTTCAATTTATGGCTGTTTGTATTTAAAGTTCCTTGCTGTTTTCGCATTTCTTACCATATTCATACAGATTTACTGTTCCAGCTTCTAATGTAGCAGGACAAACTTCTTGATAATAGTCTATTCCCTAGATTATATTATCATTAATCTTATGCATTTTACAGATTTTGAATATGTAAATAATTTTTCGAGTTATAGTGTTTTTCGGAAATGCAAAAATTTTGATATTTTTTTGTCTTTTCCTGCCCCATTTTTTTTCAGATATTTGATAACTTTGTTTTAAATGATTATCTAGTTTTTTCTTAGATTTAATGATAAAATATAGTTTTAAGTGTAAAATTTTTAAATTGTCAAAAAAAAGTCTTCGCAGGTGTACGGATACCTTAAATTTTGTCTCTTCTCTATAGTTATGGGAGACTGTCTATGGACCTTCCGCATGTGCCGTCCAAAAATAGTGGTGAGACATCTTCCGATAAAAACGGAATGGTTGGCAGCCACGTAACTATATTCGAAATCTCATCCCTATTCGGGACAGATTTTTATGACCTCCAGTATTTCGTAATCATAGTTTTCTACTCATTACGGTTTCTGTATTGCCCAATATGCGTTTATTTTCCCTGCCTTTTTTATTTATTAATCTTAGTCACACTTAATTTTACTCTGCGTTACGCCTGATAGAGAGGATAATTTTTGAAATACAGTGAAACTTCTATGAGCGACCATCTCTATCATGCGACGTATTAATTGAGATGGTCGCTCGAAAAGTTTATTAATTACGTATATGACGCAGTATAGCGTAGGATTACTTATAGTATGGCGTCCATTTTCTGATGGCCGTCTTAAGGTAACAAAATACGCCTTACAAATAAATATATTACGGCCACTTTTTTTAATGTTAAATATCTTATAGTAGAGAACACACAACCTTCTAAAAGCGACCTTTTTGCCGGTACCCTGTCCGAAAATTTTCTTGCATTTTTCCGGAAGTAAAGTAAACAGAAGCCACATTACAAACCGGCCGCTCTACTGCAAATCGTGCCAGCACACTACCATAGCTGTAAACCTTCCCGATTTCTTCGGGAGTTTTCCCAGGATCAACTTTGTGTCGTCATCCGGTATGTGCTAGACTGTGAACCAGTTGAGAGCTTTTTGACATTTCTGCCTATTTTTGGCCATAGTTCTCTTCATATTGAAGAAACTGTTATAGAATTTATGGAAAAAGTAGGCTTAAATTTGAATAATATTCGTGAAGAAAGCTACGATAATGCCAGCAATATGGCTGGAAAATATAATGGCCTACAAGCACGAATAAAGTCAAAAAATTCACTTGCAGAATTTATACCGTGTGCAGCCCATTCCTTAAACCTTGTAGTCGTAAAAAGTGTTGAATGTAATGGGAAAATTTTAGAGTTTTTTACTTTCCTGCAGGAACTCAATAATTATTTTCTCTTCTTCCACGCATCGGTGGTAATTGTTGAATGACAAGATCCATGAAACAAAATCCAAAGGTCCCCCCTTAAAATCAAGGTCAGAAACTCGTTGATGTGCAGATGCTTCCTCTGCAAAATCATTAAATGAAAATTATGAAGAAATCATTGCTGTCTTAAAAATTTTATCCTCCGATAAATCCGGGTCTGTGACCACAAAACATGAAGCTAGTTCGCTATGTAAAAAATAGAAAAGTTAGAAACAGCCATATTCGCAAAGACCTGGGATGCAATTCTTCAGAGGGTTAATAATGTGAGTATAGTACTTCAAAGTCCAACTATAAATCTTTCAATTGTTCCTATGCTTTTTAACTCCTTGTTAGAATGTGTAGATTTTGTTAGAAACCGGTTTGATGAATTTGAACATGAAGCTAGTTTGTTAGTACAGCATAAAAATTATGCTATTAAGCGAAAAACACGACATGTACAACATCTACATGATGGAAATGCCGCTAATGCTGAATTTGATGGAAGGGATGAATTTAAAGTTTCATGTTTTTATGTGCTGTGCGATATGCTAATTGTTCAGCTGAAATGCAGAATGTCTATATATGAAAATGTATCAAACAAATTTGCATGTTTATTTGATGCAGATAAACATACTGCTCATGAGAAAGCAAAACTTTTGCAGTATATGTATCCTGCTGATTTAGAACCTTCATTTCCTGACGAATTTGTACACTTTTTATCAATTGTGGAGACAAAAGATTCTGTTGTTGACAAACTTAAAAAAATCAAGAAAACCGGTATATCAGATACCTTTGCAAATGCAGAAACGGCATTAAAACTCTTTCTGACATTGCCAATTTGAAATTGCAGTGGAGAAAGATCATTTTCACTGTTAAAAAGGGTTAAATCTCCTTTAAGAACTTTAATGACTGATAAAAAATTATCAATGCTTGCAATACTATCACTGGAAGGGGAAATAACCAAAAACTTAAATCTTGATGATATAATTACTGCATTCACTGCTGAAAAGTTTAGAAGAAGGATAATTAAAATGTAATTTGCAAAATGATTTATATCATCCATATTTCTTAATTTCATTCTGGTAAGAATTTTATATTTATTTATTAGCGAAGTAAATTATAGGTCATTGTCTTTTTGTTTAGATTTTTTTTTCAAGGTTTAGAGTGAGTTAGTTTAATTATGTATAAATCAACATTAAAATGAAAAAAATTATATCTAAATATCTTAGGATAATATATTTTTTTTCAATGGTAACTCATCAATTATTGGAAGTAAATGATTTAATAATACTCAAATAATACATATTTAGCAATAAAATTTAAGTACATATAAAATAAATAAAAACTTTGTGAAAAAAAAACACACATAAAATGTTACTTCAAGGCGTAACGATCGTTTCGACCGAAAATTTTCGGTCGAAACGATCGTTACGCCTTGAAGTAACATTTTATGTGTGTTTTTTTCACAAAGTTTTTATTTATTTTATCTTATAACACCAGTTTTTTGAGTGTTTATTTTTATAAGTACATATATTTATTTAAATTATATAAATATTATATTCAATACAGAATGAAAATTCATAATTGATGATTTTTTAAAATTTTGAGACTCTAAGGTAATAATGGTTTGTTTTAAATCCTTACATTTCTTTCAAGAAATTTTAGTTTGGAAATTATGTAAAAATGTAATTTCTTATTCAGAAATAAAAGATTTCTTTGAAAGAAAACTCATTATTATTTGAGCATTATGTGAGAGTTTTGAAACTCATAGAAATTTTATTTAACCAGTTTGATATTTTCAAGAAATTTTAGTTTGGAAATTATGTAAAAATGTAATTTCTTATTCAGAAATAAAAGATTTCTTTGAAAGAAAACTCATTATTATTTGAGCATTATGTGAGAGTTTTGAAACTCATAGAAATTTTATTTTACCAGTTTGATATTTTCAAAATCGCAGTTATAAATTTTTAGTAAACATTAAAAAAACGATTGTGGATTAAAGGCATTTGCAGATTATAGGTCTACTGATTAAAGAGAGTTGACTGTATTTAGTTTTATATATACTAGGGTCCAAATCCCCCAGACTCGCTACGCTCGCTTTTCGTATGAGGCATTCGGCCCCTAATAAGGCTTATTCGTAAAAAAGACATAATTTCGACAGACAAAACCCGAAGATTGGATCAGATAGAATGTTACTGACCTACACATTGCTTGGTTCTTTCATGTTCATTGGTACATAAAAATTTAAACTTCACACTACAGTAGACCCCCTCCCTCTCATAACACGGAAGATATTTTCTTATGGGAATTCTTGTTGTGCGGGTCCTATACTCTACCTGGATTACGGACTCCGCTTATAATCGCTGGAAAAATTATTTGCACTCCTCAGAAACACAATGATATTCAATGTTGCCATTCAAAAGTTATATTAATTAAGAGCTAAAGCGTAATAAAATCAGAACATCTGTTTCAGCAGTATTTTTAATGATGTAAAACCTATTGACACCTTGCGAATTTGCCACCCATGGCTATTTTTCATTATTTGGCGACTTGCATACATGTAAAGTTAATATAAGCTACGGAACAGATAGGATAGCTTGCCACCAATGGCGACTTTTTGATTATTTGGCGATTTACACATGCTCACAACCTATAATTACTGTTCATTTAAGGTTACCGAAAAACCGTTATCCATATTTTCATTTACATAATCGTTTGCAGATTGGCGTACTTAGCACCACGAATTATACCATCTCGTGGCACTAGCAAATATCCAAAGTGTACTATAACTGCCATAATGGCATAGTTAACGCCGCCCAATATTTCTACTGGTAGCAAATTATTCAGCTGGACCGAACAGGCTTTAAAATAATCTGCATTTTAATTATTTTTCATTTTCAAGATATTAGTTATTCTGTTTTGGAAAAATGAATAATGGCTACTTCTAAACTCCTGTTGTCTAAGCGAACTTACTATTTGAAAATTGTCAACTTTGTGTAACACATTTTGAGTTACGTATTTCATATAGTTTTTGACGTAAAAGGGGCGTAATTCTAACTCATGTTTGTAAATTTCACGCGATTCTAGGTACTTGGAAACGCTTTGTTGAAAAGGAATGAATGATTTTATGCCAAATCTGGCAACCATAATGTTTATTTTTTCAGTTTTTTATTAATGTCTTCTAAAATATTTCGATTTTCGAAATTTAAGACAGCTTTGCAGGTTCCTCGGAATTTTTCGAACCTGTGGGCACCTTAGTCGAAACTCAAATGCCCACGTTTTAGGAGGAGATAGGCGAACAAGCTTTTGACAGCGGCCCTTACTTTTTTTAGAATAGAGAGATAGTCGCATTTAGCTTTTGTTTTCATTTGTATTCATGCTTAAAATATCCACTTCCCGTGCGAAGAGGTACTTCAGCCAGTATACGATAAAATATGAAGGGTCTGGGAGAAAAACTGTAAAAATTCAAATAAGTTGATTTTCCAGAGACATGAGATTTTCATTGTTCATTCCCTGAACGCTTTTCTTCGAGCAATCTTTTTGAGTGTATTCTCATTGTTTTTTCAACCAGTGGTTTTGTATATGATTAATTCTAACAGACAAGAGAATGCAATAAAAACATCGAAATTGACCAAAAATGTACTTGTTGTTTCTTCCCTGGAACCTTCATATTATCCTACTAAATATTACAACCGTAGCTAGGTTTTTTTTTGGGGAGGTGTGTGTGTGTATTGGGGGGGGCTACGGCTTTGGTTATAAAGAAGCTTTCATAAGGTGAAGGGGGGCCCCCGCTGACACTTTTGCCCAGGGCCCCCATTTCCGTAAATCGGTCCCTGAGTATACCTCAAATCATAAAAAAATCTAAATTACGAATTTCAATTAAAATATCCATTACATTCTGAATGTTCATAACAATAATGGCTTACAGCTTATTGTCTTTCATACCTGTATTATTACAGAAATGGGTGCGGTTATAGGGCGGAATATACTTTCCCTAAACCTCAGACAAGCATTATTTTTGTTAAGGGTGTTCCTTTCGAAAAGCGATAGGCATCACAGAACTTATGAGCTATCTGCAAAACATTCGAAAAAATTAATGCTTCTTCACCAAATGCACTACGCACGCTTACTGATATTAACAGACAACTTCTACGTCATGAAACTTCCAGAAAAAATTCTTAAACACAAAAATTGCCTTTGAAATAGGCGAAAGTGTTATCCGTTTCATGAATTTTTCGATTCGTTTTTTTTATGTATGTACAGAAGTTCGATGTGCTATGCAAATATTGTTAGGCGTTTAGTAAAATGTGTCTGACAACAGACAACTCTGCCGGAGGGACATATTTTAAATTATACCAGACTGGCAAATGATTGTTTCTTTTGGGCAAAAATGAGATTATCTGAATATTATTATTATCGATGTATTTCTTTCAAAAGTATTTAATATGTGGATTACCTTTACCCTGCCTATTTGTAATTTAATACGTCAGCCAAAACTTTAAATTTTTGGTTGTGGGTGGCAGCATTCTGATGCGCGCTCCTTTTGGCTACGCCCCCAAGAATTTGCAAGATTAAATTTAAAATTATATTATGCAGGAGTGTAACCAGGAAAAACTCTCAGGGGGGGGTAGAGAAATAATGAATAAATAAAAGGAATTTCTGCATAATCTTAAGCTTATTTTAATTTATCCAAAAATTTCGAAGGCGGGGATATATATCCCGATATCCACTCTCTTAGCTACGCCCCTGATATTATGAATGTTAGAAAAATGTTCTTAAATTCCGTTAGACGATTTTCATTCAAAAACAGTTTTTTATTAGTCAATTTTACGATTTAAAACTACCCACTAATGTATACTATTGTGAAACTATTTGAGTATTTGGACAAACATTAATAATATTAGTTTTTCGTTATTATTATTCAATTGAAGAGGATGAGACACTGAACACTGGGAGCTGGCTAAAGTGTGCATGAGATTTTGGCTTTTCGCGTGGCTGCCGATTTAATGGTCTGGAGTTTTGGGTGGTTTTCTCTGGCTATAGCATGAATATGCGTTAGAACCAGGACCCTTGCTAAGGGGGCAATGCGTAGAGCCCCCCCCCCCCCCCCCCAACACTTGAAAATTCTGCTAAACTTGGCAAAATTAGATATTTAGTTTTAAAATTTGGTAAAAACGGTTCACGAAAACTATAATTTACTTTCTATTTCTGGTACACTTGGCAAAATTACACACCCAATAGTAAAAAGTAAGAAGTTGGTAATATACTTAATAAAAAAGTAAATAAGTTGGTAAAAACCGATATTTGACTTGGCAATTTATCGACGTTTCCCACCTCTTAGAAAAAGTTTTAGCTGGTTAGAACTCCTTAAAAAATTTTCCACTCAAAGCATTTCCCTCCATAGCCTTCATATAGCTTTTCCTTAGCTTCTTAAAAGCTAGTAACAACTCAAATCTTTTCAACATGTGTTTTTCTCTGTCCCCAGAACTATTCTTTAACAATGTTTCTGCTACCACAGACAATTTGTTGTAACATGAAAGTCCAATTTTCTATGATAACCATTTTTTAAAACTATGAATGTTGAATATATAAACAACGATCTTGTGTTGGACAAGCCTGTAGCCAGAAAGTATGCAAATGAAGGGGCAAGCATACAAATTTCATTCTGAAAGAAAAAAATAGTGTAAAATGCACCAAAGTCATATATTTACTTCCAAGAAGTTAGATGTTTTGTATTTCAGTGAGGGAGTTAGCCAAATCAAATATCCTTTAATTAATAAAATTATCTATAACTACCTGTTAAAATCAAATTACCTATATTATCTCGTTTATTACCATTTTTTAAACGCGAGGGGAGTAGGAATGGAAAGAGGTGCACTAGCAACCCCCTGGGTTTAAAAAAAGAATGTTAATGAGCCAAAATTTGTTTTAATTTGATTAATTTTTTTTAATTTAAACTTAAGTATAATCAGATATTTGTTGTATCAAAAGGATGAAATCTGGCCGGCTTCCTTAGTTAGGGGGCACGCCCCATTTTTGCCCCTCTTATAATAACACTAGATGGCGCTACAATCGTTCATTGGATTTCTTGAAAAGTGGGACGTGTGAGGCTCGAAACAAGGGAAATTTGTTCAGAAACAATGGCATCACTGCTGTAACGTCTCGATTGTAGAAAGGGAGGGGGAAAAAAACTGACAATAATTTTAATTGTTTTTTTTTAAATCCTTAAGTAATAAAGGTTTTTTTAGATAAATAAATTATGGAGTTGCAAGTAAAACACAGTTGGGAGTCGCCGTTCTTAGTCATGCTACCAGAATAGTGAATTTTCAGAAATCCTGATAAAAAGCTATTTATTAACGTACAGGTTGGTTATAAGTCAACATCCCTTATCTCCAGCATTCTATAAAAATTCTGAGGGAAGTTATTAAAAAAAGTATAGTTCAGGAAATGCCCCCTAGACGGAGCTTTGCATGTTGAAATCAGTTCAAAAAGTGACGCAAGTATTAAATGCTCACGCTAATAAATGCTCATAAACTATTGCATAAAAGTTTAAATTGTTTTTACATCGGAAATTAGCTATTTCCCTTATTAAATTTGCTGTTTATTCATGCAAAGCGCGATATATAGTCGGCATTTCTTAAACTAATTTTTTATTTTTTCGAAATTCCTTGACCGTATCTCATGCTAGCCTGCATACCAAATTTGGACACAATTCGTTCGCCCGTTTCAGCCCCAGAAATCTAGTTTATAGGTTACATTTAGTTACATAATCACTCTGTATTTTAAAATCAACATGCTTTTTCCCCTATGAAACACGTGTAATATTAATGCCCTATAAACAGTAGAAGTCTTTAATGCAAAGTAGTAATACATCTCTGAAAACTCTCAGTTCATTGCAGAACATTCCCAGATCCTCATGGACACTGCTCTTCTTTGAAACAGGTGGCGTACCTATTCACAAGGTATAAAACAAAGTTATCAACTTGCATTGCAAGTTACTGTTGAAATCGGAAGCATCCCTATTTTTTTCTTAAAGTTTTGCGCCCTGGATTTCGTTTTCGTCCCCAAGAAAGTAACTTTCCACAATACAAAACAGCGAAAATCGAAACATGTAATTATGTTTACTGTCCCAGAAAATGAAAACCTCTTAAAAAAAAATATCAAAAGTTTTTTTCCCAACTGTCCCCTTTTGAAGCTCAAGAAAAGCTGCTCGATTTCAAATTTCAGATCAAACTATCTAAACATGAACTGATTGATGATGAAAAATAGTCCTTTCAGCAATAATCCCACGATTTTGAAAAAATCCACAAAAAAAAGATTTTGAGGATGCTGCTGGACACTGACTATATGTGGGCCTAAGCATGGCTTATAAATTTTCCCGATAAAACAGTTTATTTATTATAAACTATTTACGCGTTTATTTCGATCTATTCCCTAGTAAAAACATGGCCCACGTAACGTAAAACCTGCTGGTACAAAAAATTTGTGGGAATAACATAAACCTACCAGAAAAATTTTTTAGAAAGTTTTTAATAAAAAATTGAAAACTTTTTGCAAAACTTTTTCTACTTTTTGACAGAAAGTCCCATGGACTTTGCTTTAAAGATTTGCATATCAAGAAAAAAACCCTGAACATTTACACCGCTAGAGGTTACGCGCGCGTTTTGCGCCCACCTCCCTACGTACAGAAAAGGCCTAAACAACTGAAAAACTTTTGGACATCATCAGTAAGGTTCCCTCAAGTCCACGGTTTTTTTACTTTTCCACAAAGTAAAAAACCATTTTAAAAATTTTTCTGGTACATGCTACAAAATATTTAGAAAAAAATATCTTTAAAAATTAAGATTGAAAAATACCTTTTTCTCATACAAAAAATTTATTCATTTTCGATCTATTTTTCCCTTATCATATTAATCTAATTAGTAAATAAACATGGTTTTAAAAAAACTGCCCATTTTTTTCAAAAAAAAATTATATTTTTTTTTATCTCAAAATTATTAAAAAAATATTGTTTATTTCCATGAGTAAAAATTCCACCAGAAAAACTTTCTTATAGTTTTTTTATTTTTATGAAAAAAAAACTTTTTAAAAGGTAGGCCCGTATATGATGGACGTTTTAAAAGCATGGTGGGACGTAAAAAAGTTTGTTTAGGCCTTTTCTTTTTATCTAGGAGGTGTTTTGGTTTTTCGCTGGCCACTCAGAAAAAAGCTAGGACCTCAGTCTCCTGTCCACCTTTTGGACAGAAAGATGATCTGATTTTTCGTTTCACGAAAAGTAAATCTGGTTCGTGTTTTTAAAAAATGGTCCAGATTTAATCGAAAAAAAAAGGTTTTTTTAAACATTTATGGTATCCCCTTTTAGGAGGCGTTTGTAAATCAGGGAACAATTTGTTTTTCTAAATAGGCTTGCCATTTCTGTAAACGAAAAAACATAATTCGTCCCAAAAAGGTTTTGTTCCCCCTCAAAAGGTGGGCGCCCAAAAAACTCCCGCTGTAAATGTCCCTCCTTTTTTGGAAAAGAGAAAAAATAGAGAAAACTCTGGACAATCAAATTTTAACTTTCTTTTTTTTTTAGCAACTTGAGTTGCTATTTTCGCTCGATTCCACGGTTTTTTTTGGTGTACACCACGATTTTTGTCCTACACACGCCGTATAAAACTTTTTTCAATTTTTTTTATAATATATTTTTTGAGTATAGTTTAGAAAAAACGCCCTGGGCGAATATTGTAAAAAATAGTTTTTTTCAGTAAAGCGATTTTAAAATATAGATTTTTTATTTTCCGAAGGAAGTGTTTTTTTTATAGGACAAAAGAAGAGAAAAATTACGGTTTACACTCATAGATTTATGATTACTCTTTTCCAAAATGGTATTTTATTAAAAGGTGGAAAGTATAGTTTTTGGACTATTGCCCTGGCGAAAAAATTTTGTAAAAGAGTTTTTTGGCAGATTTTTTTTAATATAGATTTTTCTATTTCCGAAGAAAGTGTTTTTTTTATGGAAACAAGGAAGGGAAAAAACACGGCACACACTCAGGGGATTTATGAATGCCCCATTCCCAAAAAACAATATTTTAAAAATATGTCCTCTACGTGGATATAGTTTAGAAATATGCCCTGCCGAAGGACTGTAAAAAAACAGTTTTTCAGTAGGCGGATTTTTTAAGATAGATTTTCGAAATCCAAAAGATGTGGTTTTTTTTATAGTTTTCAAGAAAAGAGTTTGATTTACTATTTTTCAAACGCCCCCTACTCCTCGCCAAACCTAAAAAAATTCCCCGCACTTTTTGCGAGCTTTACATGGGGTCCCCTCTAGGAGTTTATGCAACAAGTTTTTCAATGATCCCAAAAAGAAACTAGGTGAAAAAACTAAAAGTGAAACAAAATGAGTGGACAAAAACGCAAGCAGTTTAAGGGAATTTTGAAGGACACTTAAATTTATTAAAAAACTAACATTAAATTGGCAAACCCAAAAAATAAAATAAAAAAATGTAAACGGAGTGGCTGAAACTTTACAGGTTTGTTTTCCAAAATCGCTTTTTTTTTAATTCTAAAATTTACGATTTACCAGATAAAATACACAAAAAATCTTCCATGGTTTACTGCATATGTTTTTAATGATTCGCCCATCTTGGCGAGAGTCCGGGGCGTTTAAAAGTAGGAATCAACCCAAAAAAAAGGACGAAACACGCCCACGCTCCATGGATTTATGATGCCACATTCCGAAAACTAATATCTAAAAAACGGTGAAAGTATAGTTGTTGTAAATATACTTGGCGAAAGATTGTAAAAAATAGTTTTTTAGTAGGGCGATTTTTTAAGATGGATTTTCGATTTACAAAAGATGGGTTTTTTTATGCGTTTTTACAATGATGGGCTTAAAAAACGCGGAAATCTGCAAATTTTTGGTTTATTTTTTTTACCAAAAATGCATTGTCCGAGTTTTTTCCTAAGCATTGATGTTTTTTTCCCAATTATGCATTTTCTGCTACTTTTCCTCAAAAGTCCCCATGTCTTTAATTAAGATTATTTTTTACGGGAGAAATTGAAATAAAACAGTATAAAAAACTGAAATCAATGAAAAACTTTTGTAGGTTGTTTTTTTTCTTGAAACCTGAGAAATTGGCAGATTAAACATCATTTCTGGGATATTTTTTTATTTTTATCTGACTTTTGATCAGTAATTTTTAATCCACGCTTACACGATCGGAAAAAAAATATCCTTTTTTGAAAAGATGTTACATTTTTAAAACAAAAACACACTTATTTACCGCATAAAATGTATAGTCCCGCTGATAAAAATAAGTATGTGAGTGAAAAAAAAAAATATTGATATCGCTGTTTAATATTTTAATCGCACTTGAAATACAGTAATTTTGATCAATGAAAACGTGTTTTTGCACTAGAGGAAAAAAATCTTCTTTTAAGAAAGAAAACTCGCTGCATTTTTGTCTGTCCGCATGGAGTTTGCGTGCGGGCGACGCTTTCTGTTGTTTACTCTCATCGCCGGGCTGGAAAAATATTGCATCTAAAAATCTAAGCAAACCATGGATTTCAGCCAAACTTTTTTTGATAAGGCAACCTAATACGGTTTGGATTGGGAATAAAAAATAATCTTTTCATTTTGATATATAATTCGATTAAATAACAGATGAGGGCATATTAACAACGTTTACTCACATCTGTTTTTGACTGGCAACTCCATAGTTGGGCAGAGGGCAACCCATATTTTTTTCAATTCGTTGGTGCATATTCTCTCAACCAATGTTCAATTATCATAAATAACAAATGAGGCAATTTGATCGAAAAAATTTAATTAAAAATTTAATTATTTAACATCATCGGTACGCGATTCAGCTAGGCAACCTATTTGCGATGTATCAATGGATATATTATCTAGCAAATGTTCTTTATCATCATTAAATAACAGATGAGGGTATATACTTCTTATATCGGATCTTAGACTACCACGTTAGTTACATATGTAAAAAATTACTTATCATGAAATATGGATTAGGATATGCTTAATTATTATTAATGACTATGTCATTTTATATCTCAACACCCTTTACTGAAAAAAGTGTCCCAAAAATGCGACATAAAAAGCGACATATAAGTATGCGACATAATTTTACATATATTTAAATACTATTAGTTCACAACAGCTTTAATCTATTGTTACAATTTTTCGTAAGCTGTAGATTATGCTTCACATGTATTTTTGAAGTAAAACTTCTTTAGGCGAAACCTTTAGGCTTCTTTAGGCTTCTTTAGGCTTCTTTAGGGGGTAACTCAGATTTTTTTTCTGACGGAAGTAACGCTCAGTAAAGGAAATGACGTATTTTTTTCCCCCTTGCTTCTTCATTCAGCCATGACTGCAGAAACATTGCAATGTCAAGGACAAAAAGCCTGATAATTTCACACCGGTTTGTACGATCCCCCGTGAAAATTTCCATAATAATGTATAAAAATATAGAAAACAATCCTGCGAGTACTTTAAAAATCTGAAAATCCACACCGTTCCCTCATTTTAAGCGATGGTTCGCTATTTTCAGCAACATTTCATAACCGAGATTCAAAAAAGTTAATCATTTGCGTGACAAAATTAGCTATTCCAAGTGATTTTTACTTTATATCGACGTCACACTTAACAAGGTTTTTCCAGATTTATAAGTTTAATTATTTGCGGAACAGCTCTCGGGCGTTCGTTCCTGAGAACGTCAACTGTGCTCCCTGCGCGTCGATATTACTCCCTGCCTGTTTTGAAGCAAGATCTTGTCTGATGACCCTGTTCAATGGATAAGTGAATCGGCTCTTGTCAGAGCCACTGTGTGAAGTCTTTTTTTGCTGAACAGGCGGCGATCTTGCTGACTGTCTCTCACTGTTGTTACAGGCGGCGACCCAACCCGTCACCACCGATAAACAAGGCCTACGCACCAAGTGGCACTATGGTGCATTCCGTTGCTTTACTCACATGTTTTCAACGGCATTAATACAATATTTAATGGAATTATGAGTAAAAACTTGACATGGTTGGTTGCCATGATACATAAATACTTTTTGTCTGTACTTAAATAATATATAATATTTGAATATTGCTCATGTGTTTTTGAGTTATTTATAATAATGAGCTAAATGTAAATTTTTAAACAGAATAATACTTCGAGCAGTAGAGAAAACCAAAGGTTGCAGGAAAACAGTAAAGGAAAACAAAGGTTTAAGAACACTGCCATAGAAAAACGCAATTCCTTACGTGCATTCGATACCAACCGACAGAAGAAAACACCAGTTTAGGAACACAGTTAAAGAAAATACCACAACAAAGACATTCTTTCGGTTCAAACCCTACGGGAAAACATTTTAAGAAAACGGTGAAAGAATAATAGTTCAACACGGACACTTCCTGGATGCTAACCCGATATTCAGACGGAACAACGGTTTAAGAACACGGGTATGTAACACCACAAAGAAACAAACACTGGCTGCAAAGGGTTTAAGATCAAATTACAAAGAATAACAAATGGACACTCCGTGGATTCTAACCCAACCTCAAGACGGAGCAACGGTTTAACACGGGGATGGAACACCACAAAGAAACGGACCCTGGCTGCAATCATTCCAAACAATAGATAGAACCTGCAGTTTAAAAACACGATACAGATAAATAATTCGAAACCTATCAGCAGACGAAATCAACGCTTAAGAATATG
>JAWZYV010002804.1:0-15203 GCA_038373885.1 Cheiracanthium punctorium
TTCTCAGATTTTGAATGGAATTTAAAATTCATTAAGATGGTTACAAACAGGAGCGGCTCTACGGTAAGTGCCGCCCTCTGCTAATATAAAAAAGACGCCCTCTTTTATGCTGTACTTCGTTTTTGTGTTCGAAATGACGCCCCTTCGAAACCGGCGCCCAGATGCGATGCTTACTGTTTCGGGCCGCCCCTGGTTGCAAAAATAAGATGGTTAAATGATAAAAACCTACAAAAAGGAACAAAATATTTTCGCCCTATATTAATTCTGAAGAGCTTCTGGATATATTGGACTTTATCAAAAAACGGAAAGGGGAAAAAAAAGTAAGAATATCTGAAACGCTTTCAGATTTTAAATACGCACTAAACTGCTATATATTAAAAGCGTATTATAATCCATGGGTCTGCCCTATTTTCTTTCCTTATTCCATTAAGTCTGAAAGTATATCATTATTCATGAGAGTGATTTATTTCTAACAGTTTTCTTTCTGGATGTAATACATTAGAAATAGATGGGAAAGAGCTGCGTAGAAAAATGCACAATTCGAACTGAAATAAAGTTTAAAAACTCATTCAGGTGTATTCATAATTCAAGAAGCAAAAGCAGACGATAAATAGCGCTTGGCGCTAGAATCATATCTTCTCTAAACCGCACATCAACCCTTTTATTATTCGCCAAATTAAAAAGTTGCACATTTATTTTCTGAAAATTTCCAAATTCTATTTTTCTTCTGAGTGTAAATCATTTCATTCCTGCTCTGATTTCACATGCACGCGATATTTTAATTAAAAAATAACCTTACAAATAATCCAAACAAAAAAATCGTTACTCTTTTATTTTTACTTCAAGAGTCTGAATCATTTGATAAACATGCCAAATATGGCAACCTAGATATGCTCAAACCTCGCTCTTTCCACTGCGGGGTTACAATTGCGATCATCATACGGTTACAATTGCGATCATCATACGGTTACAATTGCGTACAATTGGGGCTTCATCAACAGAACTTAAGGAATTCACGCTTGACCGAAATTCTGAGGAAATAATGGTCAAAACTCTAGGAATGTTTTGGAACAGTTTAAATGATTCCTTCACTTATAAGGTTAGCAACAGCACCAGTGGCGGATTAGCTATGCCGGAAATGCTACGGGCTCCGCACTTGTAGTTTGAAAGTTTTTGTCCTCCCCTTAAGGCCTCTTCAGTGATCCAGAGACCGTCGCGGGTCGCTTGGCCAATTATCACTTGTAAGCAATAATTTTTTCGCACCCAGAAGAAAGCGGGAGATACTCCGGACAATAGGTAATTGGGGACCGTGGATAATATTGCGGTTTTTACACTTGTGGTCCCCCCCGCATCTATTGTTCGGTAGAGGACACCCCATGTGTCGCCGCCAGTCGCAGCTTCCTAACCATGTCAAATTTCCCCGTTCAAATAGATTGTAGCCGTGACGGTCTCTGGATCACTGAAGAGGCCTTTAAGATCTAGCTTTTTTTAAGCAAAAGATAAAGATCATAATTCTTTCTTTCTTTCTTTCTTTTCTTTTTTTTTTTTTTTTTTTTTTTTTTTTGATAAGACAATTTTTGAAGCTCTGTTATGGAACTGTAAATCAATTGTAGATAACTCATTGAAAGAATATATATAAATTTAGTGTGGCTGTCGCATGCCTGCATTTTGTCAACTGATTACCTAGACTAAACGCGGGGTCCCAGACGAACCGGAAGAGCGGGGCCCTTTCTTTCTATCATGTCTTAAATAAGTTACAGCTAGCACTGTCCGTATGGATTAGCTTTATTTCTCGGCTTTTTTCATAGTATATCGCAGCCATCTACCAAGCTCGGCCTAATGTGATAACAAAAAAAAAGGCCCAGGCGCGGGGGCCTTAGGCCAACGCCTACATTCGCACCCCCCTTGGGCCGGCTCTACTAAACTGAATGAGTATTCTAAAGACAGCAACAAGAGACACACACAAGAGTAATTTTAACACACAGAGGAACAAAAAATGCAGTACCCAGAAAAAAAAAATTCACAGAGGGTCCAAACGGCGGGAGAGGCAGAGTTGAAAAAAAAAAAAACGCTTCATCATTAGCACTACAGTGCTATTAAAATCGAGCAGGTTTTATCTTTTTGTTGATAAAAATCGCAACTCGGAGGAGGGTGTATGCAGACCCTTGAATTACCCATCTATGTATGGCCTTTGAAGAATGCATTCCTTATCAATAATGTTACTCGTTTGTCTTTATTTGTTGAATAAATCCAGAAATAAACAAATATCGAAAGAAAACTAAGTGCCACAATGAAACAACAGAGTCAGGGCAGATTCAAGGACGCAGTAATGGCAATGGGGCGAGTAGTATAATACCGTGGCGGCTCCTCCATTTGAGCACATGAGCACGCGAACCCCCAGAGGAAAAACTAAAGAATAAACACATTAACAAATTAAATTTTATAAAACATATTAAGTACACATCTAGAATTTTGTGAATTTAAAACATGAGTTTTACTCACCCCCCCCTCACTATTATTAAACGCGTTTATTATAGCTAACGCACTGTATCGTAGGTTACTACAGCATAGTCTTTTGTCGCTCGCACGTGCGATCGACCCGAGCGGCCCTTTCAACCG
This sequence comes from Cheiracanthium punctorium, assembly GCA_038373885.1. Taxonomy (NCBI): domain Eukaryota; kingdom Metazoa; phylum Arthropoda; class Arachnida; order Araneae; family Cheiracanthiidae; genus Cheiracanthium; species Cheiracanthium punctorium. The sequence goes on from JAWZYV010002804.1 coordinate 2,620, forward strand.
GTCTTTGAGGAAAGACGCCGAGAGAGTGAGAGAGAGTTGTGGGGGGAAGCGAGGCGCTTTCGTTCGCACAATTTTATTGTTCTCACAGCAGATTTTTTTGCCGTTATCTCCTCTGGATTCTCTCTTGGCTTATTGTGTTCGGTTAGTTAATCCATTTTTTTCATATTCTTAATATTTTCTTAATTTTTATGATTTTTCACTACAGTATTTTTTACGAACTAGTGTAAATAATTAAGATGGGAGTCAAATCGGTGTTTCGGAGCTACAGCAATGACATTTTTCAATGTCATCCTTTGAAAAAAAAAATGAAAGAAAAAATCAAGACAATATTTTTGCAAAATCTTAGCGACGAAATGCAGGATCAAAGATGACTTGTTTTCTTTCAGTTGCGTGCATTGTTTTCCTTTACTGCTGGAAATGCAAATATATTTTAATTTGTAGCGTCGTATTTGCATATTTAATTTTCGAAATTAATTTTGAGAACCTCCATTTAAATAACCCACGAGCCGCCACTGGTATAATAATAACCTTACCAGCGTACTCATCTTTTACTAAAAAAAAAAAACGGAATTCTACACCGTTTTTTAATGTTACAAACTTCTAACTCCATCTTTTAAGCGAAAAAATAAAGAAGGCATGAAAAAAATGTGACTAATAATTTTATACCCAAAAAAATCCTTTTTTAGTGTTAAAAACCTCTAATCACATCTTTTAAGTGAAAAAATAAAGAAAGCGTGCCTATCAAAAAGCATGAAAAAAGGAGGACTTCCAAAAATGTCCTCTTTTAGATTAAAGTGAAAAAAGAGATTCACCCATCTTACATAAATTGCTCAACATAATCTTTATGTCTATGTATTATTTCTAATCCTGCAACTTTATTTTTACTAGATATTTTTCTATTAATTATTGTTTCAATTCATTCAAATATCGCAGAATCACGTTTTTATAATAAATAAGCCCTGTATGTTCATATTCCCCGATTAAAACAGCACACATTTCACCTTTTTGTTTAATTATTAAATCCTTAACAAACACGAGTTGCAAATCGTGAAGATCCATTTATTAGGAATAAAAAAATGGAAGTCCTTTATTAAGAATAAATATTTAACCAGTCTTCATACTCGGTATACCCTCTTTCTTTCATCTCTTTAATTAACTTTTCTCTATATTCTTCATTCGATTTTGATTTCTATAAATTTTTTGAGCTATAATATTTTTTTGATCATTATCTGAAATGGTAATGGAAACATCGGAATCAAAACCATTCAATACATTAATAATTGTAGTCACTTTTCCCACAAAACACTTATCATCTCCTACTTTTAACTCATCTTTTAATACATTGATTAATTCTTCTTTATCTTCATTTTTTAAATTTTAATTCAATACTATGACTAATGTTTCTCTTAATTTTATTGTACGAAATTCTTCATCCAACAAATGATGATATGCTTCAATCTCTCTCGAAATATCAAGCTTTTTAATAAATTCATTTAAATCAAATTCAAATTTAGTATTTAAAAGTCTTATAATGGAATCTCTTAACGATTTTTGAATGTGAGTGTTGTGAACGTTTTGAGAATCATTGTAGACATTTTTATAAAGTAAACGTCTTCTCAGGGATGGTGATAAAATCACACTATCTCTATCAAAAAGTAATATATCTGGTCTAGGACAAAATATTATTTCGTTTAGGGTTGTAATATTATTTGCAGAACATCTTCTAAAGTCTACTAAATTTGATAAATTTTCCATATCCTCAAGAGAAGTTAATTTATTATTATGACAAACTAATTTTTCTAAATTTGTTAAATTTTCTATACCTCTAGGAGTAGATCGTTGTGATCACAATATAATTCTTTTAAATTTGTTAAACTTTCCATACCCTCAAGAGATGTTAACTCATTTTCAGAACAATTTAATATTTTTTAATTTGTTAAATTTTCTATACCCTCAAGAGAAGTTAATTTACTATTACAACAACTTAATAATTTTAAATTTGTTAAATTTTCTATACCTACTTTTCTTTTCTATTATTAAGAGAAGTTAATTTATTTTCACCACTATCTATTATTTTTAAATTTGTTAAATTTTCTATACCTTTAAGAAAAGTTAATTTATTTTCATAACAAATTAATATATTTGAAGGCTTCTAAACCTTCAAGAGAAGTTAACCTTCTATTATTACAATATAATTCATTATCATACAATGCATAAACCTCCATTTATAAGGATTCATTTTTCTGAAAGGATTTGTCTCAAGTCATAAAGGAATTGATTAAACAAACTTTTTAGTTATGCAATCGATTCATTTATTTTAATATATTCATCTACGATATATTTATGTCCAAGTTTCTTACTGAGTTCACTCAGCTGGATTGTATTTACTTTTCCCGCCTGAACATTAAAAAAAAATGATCGGGTGATTGATCGCGCTTATAAACAATGAGATTACACATATCTAATTTATGGAGATTTTCTGTCAGAAATTCATCACTAAAAGATTGATAACGAGTTATTGCAGCCCAATCTAGTTCATCATCTGGTAACAAATTTATGGTTTCTTCTAAAGTTTCTGAAATCTAGACACAGCTTCCAAGTCTAATTTTTCTCGGTATTTTTGAATAAATTCATTGCTTAAAATTTGAGAATGGGAGATGGTGCCCCGATTTATTTTATCTGACTATTTTATTTTAAATTCTTCCGAAAACCCTTGAAATAAACAAACGCTCTCCCAATCTATATCTTCAATATGTTTTTTTCCAGGAAAGATTCCGATAGTGTTTGAAATTTACAAATAATGCACCAATCACCAGGTTTTGCAAATTCATCACTAAAAGATTCAGAAAGTTCATATTAGAAAACTAACTTCCAAATTACAAAATCTTTTAAACTTCTTATAACATCTTCAGATAAATTTCTACTTTTTGAAAGATTAATCCAGTTGTCCTTTGTCTCAGCTTGTTCATCTTCTTTTAAAACCCGTTCAGTTATTTTTGAATCTAAAGAATTTTTTTAAATTTCAACCCACTGATTATTCAATTCCGACATTTATATATAAAACTTTCTATTCAATAGATTTCCATTTTTTAAAAAATGCTTTAAATCATAATCACCTTTTTTCCCATCTTTATAAAATTCTGTTATTTGTAGAATAAATCGGTCATTTTTCTTAACTGTAAAAGCAGATTTTACAATTTTAGCTAGAGGTTGATTCGTAAATTTATATAAAACACTACCTATTGTAATGTGATAAGCCACATGTCCATTAGCAAGAGCTTTTACGAATAATGTTAATTCTATTTTTCCATCTCTTGTAAATCTCAATATCTTGTTACCATCATATAGCAATAAGTCGTTTGTAAATTGTGTTAAATGAACAGTTTTTTGTTCTCCATATTTATCATATTTTTCAGTAGTCGCTCGAAAAACATGACGATCTAAATAGTTTTTAGTAGCTGCATCAAAATTTGAAACTGGATCTTTTACATTGGTTAATACAGAGGGTAATGCAGTGTTTACACATTTTTAGAACGATTTCGGGGCCGCTTAATTAATGTTTAAAATGTAAAGACTATTTTTTTAAATGTCCGATCTGATAGCCTTTTTTCTGGACTATAAGTCTGTATCGGGATTTCCATGATAGAAGAGCTTTTCGAAAAATTTCCAGGGGTATTGCTTTCCATTCCTCGTAGTGGGTTTGCGTTTAGAAAGTGCTCTTTTTAACAGACCAAAGGCACAATAGTCCAAAGGTGAAACGTCAGGGGACTTCGCAGGAATATGTTGAAAAGGCAATACCTGTATCAGTCTTCATTTTTTCAAGGAATGCAGTAGCAGTTTTCGAAATATGACTTGTGTTGAGCCACATGTCTCGGCAAAAGCTGGTGAACATTATGTTTTTTAGCTTTTTTAAGTTGTAAATCTTGGTTTATTATTTTATTTATTGTTGCTACAGATGTATCTAAATACTTCGCAATTGATCTCTGTGTTGGCGGATTTTCTTTTCTTACCAGTGATTTCACTTTAGAAACGTTTGAAACAGTACGTACCTTTTTCGGATATTCGTTTGGAGTCTTCTTTCCATGTAGAAACGATGTTTGACGGTTTTTACCTTGCTGATTAATAATGTTGCTTATTTTGCACTTAGAAATTTTAATGCCATGCATTTCACAACGTTTTTGAATTATGGAATAAGAATATTTCTCTTCGGAAAGCGCGAAAACATATCCTTCAATCCACAGTTTGTTCACGTATTACATTTTGAAAGAAGAATAAATTTAAAAGTAGCAGACGATATTTCTCATTTCAAATAATAATCTATTGCCAAAAATTTTTATTCTGAAACATTTACTTTAATTCTTTATCGAAATCGTTCTAAAAATGTATAAACACCCTCTGTATTTTATTATTTACACCATAAACATCATTTTTGAGTACTTATGCTTCTCTTTCCAATTTTAAAATGCTCTCATCAATATCTTTTTTATAAAATTCATATACTTGTATCATAGTCTCATAAATGTTCTCAACATATTGTTTTGAAACAATATCGTCATCCAAATATTGGATAGTAAGAAGCCATTTATTTAATGATCACTTCATTACAATCAAAGGCTGCATCGGAACATCGGAAACAAAAAATGCTACAAAGATTTTAATTTTCAAATAAGGTTTTATATGAAAATCAACTCCATCTTTATCATATGATTGTAATTCTATCGAAAATTCATCAGTTTTCTTTACTGTAAAAGTATCTTTAAAAACTTATAGGGTCTATAGGGTCTATATTAAATCGGTGCTCCATATCTCCTCTACTGGCATATGAACATGTAAAAGCCCAGATTTATATTTAGTTTTTACAAAGAATTTTATTTCAGCATCTCTTGTAAATCTAAATTTATTTTCATCATCATATTGCAGTAAATCATTTGTAAATTGTGTGAAATGAACAGGTTTACCTAAATCTGACTTGTATTTATCATATGTTTCAGTAGCTGCACGGAAAACAAAATGATTTAAATGGTTTTTAGTAACAGCATCGTTATTTGAAACTGGATATTTTACATTAGTTAATATTTTATTATTTACATCATAAACATCCTTTTTGAGTACTATTGCTTTCCTTTCCAATCTTTTTAGTTTTTCAGTAAATTTTAAAATGCTCTCATCAATATCTTTTTTATAAAATTCGTATACTTGTGTCATAGTCTCATAAATGTTCTCCACATATTGTTTTGAAACAATATCGTCATCAAGAAGTGGATAGTAAGAAGTCATATATTTAACGCAGACTTTTAATCACATCAATTTTTCTATCAAGCATATTAAATATACACTTCTTCCTCTCTACAGTAGTAGCATAAAATACATAATTTTTTGCTCTTAATCTCCAATTAAATTCGAGAACTAAATTATTTAAATCTGTATAATTTGCATGAGATGTTAAATCAAAGTAAATTATTGGATAGAGTGGACCAAAATTATCTTTATCAAACATCTTGTAGAAGAGTTTTTATTATTGTTACTTACATCATATATTGCTTCCAAGAGATTATTGTAATCAGAGCCTGATTATATGAACAACTGGAGCCCCGGGCACTGATGAAGTTGGTGGCCCCATCTATGAAATTTGTTTTATTTTTCATAAAATTTTGATATAAAAAAGAATATTTCAGAACAACATTCGATATTGGGGCCCTAAGCAAAGTCCCGATTTGCCCAAGCGATAATAAGGCTCTGCTTGTAGTATTTCTTTGGAAAATCCATTTTATAACCCATATAAGGAATTTGTACATTATTAACCATCATCCAGCACTCTGTCATATCTAAATTATCAAAAATCATAATATTTTTAGTAAAATTACCTTTCCTTTCAGTATATTGTGGTATGATATAAACTCCTAAAACTTCATCAGACGTAGTTGCAAGATCCACTATCATTTTTATAAAAACCTATCGTATTTAATCTTTGTTCCAATTAATTTCTATACTTTCATTAGATAACAAGAATGTATCGAAAACTATAGCTGCCTTATTTTTAAATTCGATATAAGGTAAAAGCAGATATATATCTTCGACTATGACTTTATAATTGGGATTTTGTTCATTTGTATATATCATATCCTTGTTACTATTTCTTACAAATTCCATTTTCCCTTCAAAACCGGCAAGAGCTTTATATTCCTCAAGAAAATCGAATATTTCATTTAAAAAAATCGTTAATGTACTAGTTTGACTGTCTTTTGTTTCATTCCATCTTTCTTTAAATCCATCATTATATTGATCATTCATCTTGAGGTTTGTAAAAAAATTTTGGTACTTTAACAGCATCTGTTAATGTTCCGTCATATTTGAATTCATTTCGATCAGCTGAATCGCAGGTATCCATATGGAAAAAAGAGCATTGAGCTCTACATTTTGCATATTCGGGGGTATAGTGAACATATCTTAAAATCTGTTTCATGACAGAATAATTTGCTTGGGAATGAGTTTCAATTAATGGTATTCCTATATTCATTGTGCCTGATTTTATGAAATCACCTCCATCCACAAGTGAAACACTTGATTTTTCAATGTCACCACCATTATTTTTAACTATTTTCAATTTATATTCTAGAAAACCTTCAGAATGAAGAATAGGCGTATTAGTATCTACGATATGAAAATTATAATGAGCATTTTCATTTTCGCTATAGGGTTTTGGATATATTGGGTTGGAGGGAAAGTTCTGTCGTATTTTAAAGAAAATATTTGAATTCATTTATAAAAATATGTGTTTAATATTAATCAATTATATATGCTCTGTTATTTGTTACAACTTGTTGCCATCTTTCAGGTAACCCGTGAACTCCTGTTTTGTAGAAATTCTTATCCTTGGAGTTAAAATAGTCAGCAACTGCATTAGAAACACTTTCAAGACTTGAATTTTTTTCCCGTTACATAATTTTGCAGGGATCTGAACAGGTATTAGTGAGATGGTGCAATGTCAGGTGAATATGGTGGGTGACTAAGGACTTCCCATCCTAACGCATTCAGTTTTTGTTGCATCATCATTGCAGTATGCGGGGGAGCATGCGCAATGCAAGTGTCGGGGAAACCGCGTTGATGGTTTTTCCCTGTTTCAGACACTCGTAGTACACTGGGCCTTTCCTGTCCCACCACAAACAAAGCAGTACTTTTCGTTCATGTATACTTGGTTTTTGAACTGTTCCTGACGATGTTCCTGGTTTGCAGTAAGATTTTTCTCTCAATATTCTCATAAAGAATCCACTTTTCATCTCCAGTAACCAGCCTGTCCAAAAACGGCTCCACATTGTGTCTAATCAGATGTGAACACATTCTTACACGATCAGACACTGCACTTTATGTACTGACATGTTTTTCACTTTAAATATCACAAGTAAATGATGAACGGTAAAAAAGGGCACCTTTTATATTATACAGCAGCTAAAAAAAACAAAAAAAAAAGATCGACTCACTAGCCCGATGTTTTTTTTTTTTTATTTACAAGAAAAATCACCTGCCTATTTAAAATACAGAACTTTCCCTCCAACCCAATATTTTTCGTATTATTTGGCTTTTGATATCATTATAATAATAACGAGTCTCTGCTCAGTCATAATTTTTTTTCATTTATTTGGGGAGAGAGATAATTTCTTAAAGATAATTTCTAACCCAGTACCCTTCATCCTTTTTTTAAATATTTCGTTCCATTTATCTCTATTTTCATCTTTGATCTCTGGTTCCTTTTGAGTATTTGTATATAATTGATGTCTGTTGTAACATTCCCTAATAGCACAACCGTCCCCTGTACTGAAATGCGACCACACAATACTTTCACAATAGAGTTAGTTGCAAACAGTCGCCGCGACTCCGCAGCGGGGTCACCACACAGTCACTATGTCCGCCCGCCATGACTTCATATTGCGACCCTTCAGAGAAGTCGCTTTGGGAGAGTTTTGTGACAGCGAAAATACTCGGGGGAAAAAGAGTTACCGAGAACAAGCACTACATGGCAGCACCAAACTCAGCGAAGGAGCGCTAAGTACCAGCATCGAACCCTCGACGCACTCGTTCATTGGCCAGCACGTTACCTCAGCGCTGTGATCGTCTTGCTCTGAATGCTTTAAAAGTAAACTGATTGCTGCAAAAGTTAGTTCTGGCATGGCTTGTTTTGGAAAAAAAATTTTTGGAGTATTTTATAAATGGAGGGAAAATACCACAATTAATAAATATAAATTAAAAGTCTTAAATCTTTTTTTTTCCACATAATTATTTTCAGGAGATAATGTGCTGTTTTATTTAGGTATTCATCCGAAAAAACTAATGATTTATTAAAAGTTTTTAATCGGTTATAAAATAAATTTGTAATGTGCGACATGTTTACGGGGTTTGATATATATTAAGGTATGAGGGATAAGATTTATATTTTTGCTATATTTTGCCTAAAAGGGATTTCATATAAAAATAAATAAAATTAATTGGGAAAACGTGCATTAGATAAATAAATAAAGCATTTTTGACTTAGACCCATAGTTTTACCTCAAATCTTTCCTAGCGAAACTTTCAAACATACCAGGGATGTATTTAAAGAGAGCGGGAGGGGATCCCGGGCCCATCCGAAAACTTAAAACAATTCAGCAATTTTGAGACATTTGTATTTACTCTAGTAACAATAAGGTTTAAAATACCAGATAGTCCCCTCCCCCATCCGAAATTTACCTACATACGCTATCGAAACATATATGCCATGGGGATATGAAAGAAATTGTTAATTTTACTCACAGATACTTAGTTTTCTCCATTGTGATTAGAACTCTCAACTCTAATACTTTTAAGAATAATATTTTTTTAATAAATAATACCGTCTTGTTTAAACGAAATAATTTAAAAATTAATAAATTAAACTAAATTCCATTATTTCATAATGCGAGATTTTATTGAATTACTCGTTATCACTTTTGGATTTATTAATTAAATGTTTCACGAAAGAAATTGCCACAAAATATTAGAAAAAATGAGTGTTTCCAGTGGAGTCACTGGGCGACCGATCACATACTAGTCACAAGGTGACTCCACGGCGACGTCACCTGGTGACTGGTCACACAAACTTCAGTGACCACACAGTGGAGTCACATCGCTCACAAGTCACAATGTGACTAGTGACAGTCCTGTGACAATTGTGACCCTCTGTGACGTCACAGCGACTCTTGTGACCATCTGTGCTATTAGGGTTTATTTAAGGAAAAACTTTCACTCTAGCAATTCATAAATTTTTTCAAGATAATCTACACTTTCATGGGCAGGGACAAATTGAAATTCAACAAACCCGTAATTTAAATCAATGGGCACATTATCTTGATTTGAAATTCTCATTCTTATTCTATAAAGAGGATTTTTTTAACGGGGAAATAGATCAAATTAAAAATTCTTTTGAAATCATGATTGTAGGAGGATAATTACCTGTATGGAAAGAATAAATAACCTCTGAAGGGAAATCATTGATTAAAGATCCATTTACTGTATCACAATGAATATAAATAATATCATTTTCTTTTGTTATATCTGCTTTATATTCACCTTCATACTCTGTCACATCCAAATCAGGTAGGTCTACTTTGATAAATTTTATTTTTAAAACCTATAATCTTATGAAAATGGCTCTTGGTTAAATCTAATTGCCAATCTTTAGTTAGTTTGAATGTTATTAGTCCCATTTCATCAATTTTTCCAAATTTTAAAGTGGGATCACTTCCAAAATATTTAATCATAGTTCCATTTAATCCTTTAACACCAGTGGCGGCTCGTCATTAGGGGCCAGAGGGGCCTGGCCCCACCTGATATTTCAAAAGCTTTTTTAACTATAATGAAACTTGTATTCTTTTAAAATCAGTTTACTTTAATAAAGGTGTCTGCGTGTATTTTATTCTATTTTGATTTAAGATGGATAAAAGGAATATTTAAAGGAGCATTTTTTACACCAGCTTTGTCCCTTAATCTAATTATGTAAAGCGAGCCATCATTCAAATCCTCCGGCCGCGCCATCTCCAATGTATTCTCCATTGAAGCACTCTGGGGCCCGAGAAATGAAGCCCTAATACATTTGCGCCAAGCACAGCAGAGTAGTGTTAGTACCATTGATTATTTCTCAAAAGATGAACATATTTGGCTGGTTATCACAAAAAAGAATGCGAAAGCACAGTTTAGTACCAATTTAGGGCCCGATAGGAGAAACAAAAGTGTTTCCATGGAAACAGCTCTATTTGGCGAGTTTTGTTCTTTTGGTCGAAAAAAAGGGTGCTGATAGTGATTTTTGTTCTTATTGCTGATCATCTTTAAGAATTAGGAATTTTTATTTATCTCATTTAAAACAGACTTAATTTTACTATTTTTTCGTTTCAAATATATTTAACGACTATGAATTCTGTTGACAGTTTATTACAAGTTCCTTTCAGCAGATTAAACATAGCAGAAAAGCTTGAAATAAAACGCGTGGGACCCTCTCAACCAAAAAATTTTGTCCTTAGACAAAAATATGGCAAAAGGACACGATCATTTCAACTAGAATGCAACAGTAAAGCACCATGACTTTCAGTAAGTGAAGCAAAAGATTGTTTTTTTTTTTTTTTTTTTTTTTTTCGTTTTTATTGTTTGCTATTTGGAGGTGAAACATTATGGACCAATTCGTTTTTCAACATGTACACATGCAATTGTTGAATTTAATATTGTATTCAAGAAAATCATACTCTTTTGATATTGTATTTTCTTTTAAATTGATATTGTACCTTTTTGAGAAAGAAAAATGGAGGAAAAGGTTTTTTTAGGTGCAAAATAAATCTGCTGTCTTTAAATGAAAACTTAAAGGAGAAATCAATACGCCTTTCATAACTTGTTGTTCGAAAGTTTTTATGTATTCACACTGTTTACAAAAGCGAATCATATGTTTTACCTTTTCGAGCTTAAAAAAAAAGCCCCCTCCACTGAAATTGGTAACGATCCGCCACAGCTCTATGTATATGTATTTTCCCGATTTGAACTGGCACTATTTTTTCCGTGCCCCACCACTGAAGCAGGTCACGAGCCGCCACTGTTTAACACCATAATTTCCATCTCGGATAATTATGTCTTTTACTTCGTCTATTTCAGTGTTTTTTTAAAGTAAATTCGTTGTTTTTAGACTTTTCACTTATATTATGCCAAGAAAATTCTATTGTCATCATCCGTAAAGCTAATTTATTATATTGAAAAGGAGTTGAAAAATTGACTTCAAAATCCTCAGATTTTTCATAACCCGTTGATTTTAATTCAGGGATGTGCCAGTTGAAATTAAAATTTGGAGCAATTTATGGAGCGAGAAAAAAGACATTTTTGGAGCAATTTGGACCAAGAAAAACAGATTAGTGGAGCAATTTGGAGCAAGAAAAAGTCACTTCTGGAGCATAAGAATGTCAATTTTGAAATACAAAATTTATTTTTGGAGGGAAAGAGAAAAGTTATTAAAGAATGCCAATTAAAAAAAATGAAAATCAAGAAGGTTCTTAAAAACTCTTAGCTTATAACAAAAAACAGGTTTTTTTTTGGGGGGGGGGTACCCCGAAGCTTATGAAATAAATAAAATTTCAGTTATTTTATACATTGCTATACAAAATATCTATTTTAAATCAAAAATACAATATTTACTTAACTATATTAACTACCATCAGCAGCTAATAAAAAATTTGGTAACAAAAATTACAAATTTATATAAAATTAAATTTTAAACAGAGGTCAATTTTTACTCTTAAGGCATTGGAGGTTTTAAACAAACGGCTGCCAAAGAAAAAATATTCATTTTTAAGATTAATAGAGAAAGATTGAAATTAGAATGCTTAGACTGTGTGATGACTTTTGTAAAAATTCGGGAGATTTACAAACGTTTAAACATACATGGAAAAATTAAAAATGTAGCAGTTTTGCTGAATTTGGAGCAAAAATATCCAAAAACGATCTTTTTGTAGCAGATTGGCGCATCAGGATTGATTTGGCACAATTTGGAGCAATTGGAGCAGCTGGCACATCCCTGTTAATTTAATCATTTATATAGGACATAGTTTTCATTATATATCATTATAAATTTTGGTAGCTTTTATTTATTTTTGCAATTTCACTCTTCCTGTTATATATTACTATTAATAAGTACTTATTAAATAAACGGAAAGTTCAGTTCTCATTTTTTCATGATAATAGCACAAAAATACGATTTTAATCCGGAAGTAATTTGTAACCATGAGTATTTTGAGAATACATAAATTTTAGCAATTTCATTGTTCTACTAAAAAGAGGTAGACCTTATATTTTATTTTCCTACATTATTTTTTAAAATAATCTTTATTTTTACAAAATACTTAAATCATACGTTTTATTTTACTTTTTAATTAATTATTATCATTACTTTCTACTTCTCCATAAAAAACATTTTTTTTTTACTACTGCTGCAGAAAATTTATTCATCATCAGAGGTATCAGCACAAGTCACTAAATATATTAACGATAGCTTGACACAAAGTGGTTGGCTTAGTGAATATAAATTTTTACACTGTCAAAAT
>JAWZYV010002805.1:0-11684 GCA_038373885.1 Cheiracanthium punctorium
CTCACTCTGTGCACAGTGGGTGGGTTGTGCCGTGTAATTTCTTGACATTTGAATAGGGGGGATGGCATTAGCTGAGCAGGGAAACCAACATTTGTATGGCTGAGTACCAAGCCGTTTTCTGTTAGTTTTCCCAGTGGAAGCTTCAGGGAAAAAGGGAAGAGAAGTTTTTCTTTTCAAGCCGGTGAAGAGGTTAAAGACTGCAGAGGTAAAGTTCGTTCCTTGGTCGGAATGAAGTTGCAGAGGGGTTCCATATCTGGAAATCCATTCTTGCACCAGTACCTCTGCTACGGTCTTAGCTTCTTGATCGGGAATAGGAAACGCTTCGGGCAATTTAGAGAAATAATCAATGACAACTAGGATGTATTTGTTGCCATCCGAAGTTCGCGGAAGAGGTTCCAAGATGTCGAGGTCAATTCTCTCGAAAGGCGCTCCTACATTGTAACGATGTAGCTTTCCACGGCTTTGTTTCTTCGGGCCTTTACGGGCAGCACAGTCTTCACAAGCTTGACACCACTTTATGACATCGCCTCGAGCCCTAGCCCAGTAGAAGCGCTCGCGAACTTTCTGCAGGGTCTTCATTATGCCAAAATGGCCTCCAGTTAAGCCATTATGCAGCTCTTCTAGAACCTTCGAAATCCTCGAGCGAGGGAGTACTAGCTGCCATCGGAGCATCTTGCCGTCGTCCGACTCCCATTTACGATACAGGACTCCATTTCTCAGTCGAAGCGAATCCCAAAAAGCCCAGTACTGTTTTGTTACCCAGTACTGTTGATTATAAATAATTACACTCTGATGAGTAATAAACATTAATAAAAACCAATATATTACAAATATGTACACTAAACATGGCGTATGTGCTGAGTAAAAGAGAGTTGAGGGAAAAGGAAGAAAAGAGAAAGACAGGAAAGAAATGAGAGATGAAAGAAAGGAGGAATCACGCCATAGTGACCATGGTCTAATATGTAATTAATTAATTACAACCACGGTAAATGGCTGCGGATCGTAATGAACATTTCTTGATTTCGAGTTAGGTGACTTATGAATCCGTACGATGACGTCATTCAGTCTGTTTCAGGAGTGTGTTAGGACCGTCCTACGGCGATTTCAGCTTGGGAAACAGGAATTTCCGTCGAGTAGGATTCCATTCCCAAACTATGTCACCTACGTTGAACTCGTGTCCCGTAGCCTTTGTGTCATAGCGAGTTTTCATCTTCTCCGTGTTCAGGTTGATCCGCTCCCGAGCAAAATGATGCACGTCTTCAAACCGTGCCGTAAGATTTCCATGTACTCCTCTGGCGATGAAGACGTAGCTGGAGGGAGCACCCACCGGGGAAGCCGACCGCGAAAGCGGATTTCAACTAATACCCCCCCCGGAGGAGACCTAAAACCGCACCGTCGTGGCCAGAGGAGGAGGAACTATCAGCGGGAAATTAAAGCCAAGCGCGACAATACAACACATTTAAACTTTTAAACTAATATTTGTGCATCATAAATTATCAAACCCCTATATACATACATATACAAATATACACATCCATATTTTCCAATACTATTATAATGCTGTGTGAGGATACAAATTGCAATCTAAAGATACAACTTAAAATACATTAAAAACAAAAACAACAATATATATATATATATACATATATACACATACACATGCACACACATATTCACAACAGATATATTCATTATGTAATATAGGCACCTTCATATAAACATTGAAGCCTTCATATAAGCATAAAATAGCAACATTCCATAAATATAAGTAAGTTCATCCACATATTACGCATCACACTAGTACTGTTATGGTAAATTTTTCATCTAAGACATTCTAAATATAACTTCTGCGATTCAGCGTAAATAAGACATATCTGCCATAAGTATTTTTTACATTGCGTTAAAAATAAAAATTGTTGATATATATCCATACTATTATTAGATCTGAAGTGATGTGGCATTATGGGACAGTTTTCAAAAATGTAGTGCAATGGGGGATCCTGACGGCCACATATACATAGATCATTATCCAGTTTTTCAATCTTATACATATAAATCGGAAAATAACCGTTGCCAGTCAGAAAAGGAGCAATAACAGGATGAATGATTGTTTGTGAAAATTTCATAGTTTTAATAAAATTATATGTATAGCGACCTTTACTTGAGTTAATCCATTCATCTTGCCAGGTATTTATAATTTCCTGTTTAATAAGTAAATCTATGTATGAAGTAGGATATGGAATATTGACATTTACATTATTATGATCGTGAAGTAATGGCTCTTTAGCAAGCTGGTCTGCTCTTTCATTTCCTTCGACCCCGACGTGAGCCCTAACCCAGGCAATTACAAATTCTATATGACTATTGGCGATTATGAGATCTTGACTACTACACATTATAGAAGTTGAGGGCAAAGGAGATTTATAGGCTTCAACGGTTGGTTTGTTATCTGTATAAATTATTACTTTATTATAATTATTTGCTATTGTCCATTGAATTGCCTTCAAAATTGCCGATTGTTCGGCCGATAAATTGTATTTCTATTGCGTAATCTTTCATTAAAATCACAAATGTATCTATTATCTTTTCTGGCTGTAAAAGCATAGGCTGTTCCCACCTCCATATGTGATCCATCAGGATATCTCCAAATATTCATTTTGCTTACTTTGTTTTTTTTTTTTTTTATCAATTTTTAAATTCTTAATATCTGAAAACAAGTGAGTGGGTAATTTATTTAAAGCACAATCAAAATTATTAGGTAAAAGTGGTGTATTATTTATGATGACCGGTTTATTTTCCTTTAAAATGCAATATTTTTTCAAACTGGACTCTATAGTGATAATAATTGGAGGGATACCTGTTAAAGCATTAAGGGCTATTGTAGAGGTGCGTTTGAATGCCTTTGTAAGTTGTAATAGTATTTGCCATTGTATTCGAATAAGCTTTTCTCTCATAGGGACTGTTAGTGAAGGAAACCAGACTACTGCCGCATAATCTATCTGCTTTCAAGTACTGTTCTGTACCAGATTTTTAATATTTTAAATTTCACACCCCATTTTAAGTGAGATATATATGCTAGGTTTTTAATGAAGTTTGGGGTTTTGCATTAAATGTTATCCAGATGTTCGTTCCAGTTTAATTTATAATCAAATACTATTCCTAAATAATTTAAATTTTTAACTAGTTTAATTGTATGACCCAAAAGTTTAAAAATAGGATTTCTTGTCTGTAACATTTTACCAGTTATTGTTTTACGAAAAATCATTGAGTTTTATTAATAGAAATTTTTAGGTTAAATTTCTGGCAAATGCTACTGAAAAGTTCAACTTGGGTGTTAACGAGTTGCTCAACCTCAGGGCGTGTGTTAGCTGGGGTCAAAATCAAGAAGTCGTCAGCGTAGGCCCAAAGATTGTGATATATTTTGTTATACTCTTTTAAAATTTTGTCTGCAACGAAAATCCACAGCATAGGTCCTATACAGGAGCCATGGGGACAACTTTAAAAATTTGTTTATTTACTGTATGGATTTGCGTTCTAGAAATTATAAATCTATCATTCAAATAATCTATTAAAACTGATTTTAGGTAATCCTGTATGGGAAGCTCAACTATAATACCTTTAATGATATCCCAATCTATATTATCAAATGCGCCCTGTATATCAAAAGACACAAAAGCGTAAAATTTATTGTCTTGCAGAATTGTGCTTATTTTATTTTTAACAATATTTAATAAAGATATAGTGCTTCTGTTGTTTAGAAAACCATGTTGGTTGTTATGCAAAAAATTTATATTTTCCAAATGAGTCATGATTCTAATCTTAATTATTCGTTCAAGTGTTTTAGCCAAAGTACTCAAGAGGCATATGGGTCTATGTGATTTGGGCTCACGGGGGTCCTTGTTGCGTTTCTGACAGAAGATCACTAATGCAATTTTCCAGATTTTTGGAAAGACACCTAATGAGAAACACTTATTAAAAATCATTATTAGATCAGTAGAGTTATTATAGAGCAGTTGTTTTAATATGCGACCGTCAATCTTGTCAAGGCCAGGTGATTTGTTATTATTTTGTAACTGGATACAATAACACAATTCCTTTATAGAAATTGGCGTATATTCCGAAATGTTATCTATATACTCATTAACAAAAATACCACCATGGTCACCCGTCATTTGAAAATGAGTGTCCACCAGCAATTCTTGTAGAACATTATAGTGAGTGTCCACAGGAAGGCCATAGAAGACTTTGTTTATATTCAGATCATTTCTGTTATTTTTAACCTTATTAAATACCTTACCAAAAGCATTTCATGTATTTGTGCAAAACTTTTTCCAACTAAGTTCATTAGATTTTTTGAATAATTTCCTGTAAAGAGCTCTTTCTTTATTGTAAGTTATTTTATAATATTTCACATCAGGATTATTTATTTTTCTTCTATACATTGCCTTAATCCTGTTTCGCATTGCAGATAGCTCATCTGTCCACCATGAAATATTAACGGTAAATTTATTCTTTTTCTTCTTCAAGGTACGATTGCATAGATTTATTAAAGAATGTTGAAAGTCCTCCATGGCCCCCTGCAGACAAGAAGAATTTTTAGCAACTGCTATATTGTGGATGCTATTATTCAGAAATCTACCATATAGCCTGTTAAATTTAGTAAATCTTTCAAACTCTGTTTTATATCGGTAGTCCGTAGTATAGGAAGGATTATCCTGTATAGAGTACGATATGTAATTGCGGTCGCTGCAGGTCTCAGAATCTAAGACCTGCCAGCAGGTTACTGTTGATATTATATCCAAAGAAGTTATTGTTAAGTAGGGGTGTCCTGTATGTACATCATGCAACCATGTTGGGGGAAACTGCGGGTCATTCAACACTACAAGGTTTTTTTCAGCTATATTTTCCAAAACAATCTGACCTCGTTCAAATGATCATATCCCCAAAGTTCTGCGTGCGCGTTTAAGTCAGCACATAATATGAAATTCTCCATATTATTTATAACCTGTGTCCAATCGCAAAAGTCCTGTTCAATATTCGACGAGGGGGGTGAATACTGTGAGCCCACAGTATATGTTTTATTCCTCAAGTATAACTTTATAAATATTGAATTACTAGAACTATGTATCTCAGTGGCCAGACACTTATTTTTAACGACTATTGCTGTTGTGCGATCTATTGAAAAAAATTATCTAAACAACTGAGGACAACCATATAACTCTTTGTCAAATATATAAGCATCCTGTATGAGAATAATATCATAAGCATTCTCCATAACAAATGAGAACAACGCTCAATTAGCCGCCCGATGATGATTTAAATTTATCTGTAGAATATTGATTTCTTTATAATGATCAGCCATTATAAATTAGATTTTTCTTTTTCTATCTACTTCCTCTTTTTTTTCTTTTCTTTTACTATGGAGGTCTCCTAACCTTCCTAGCTGCCTGAAACAATTGATTCTTGTATTGTAAAAACGCCGGACATTTCCTACTGTCAGGTCGATGATCGCATTCAAGAACGAACTCAGCGTGTTCAAAACAATTAACACATCGCTCCTTATCTGAATTACATTCAGATTGACAGTGCTCACCTGAGCACATTGGACACGCTTGTTTACGATCACATTCGAAAGAGCGATGTCCAATGACTTGACAATTTCCACATCTATAAAATTCCAGATATGGCACAATGGCAAGACGTAGCTGGAGGGCGGCCAAATACTAGATCGGCGGGAAGACGAAGATCTCTTCCAATTGCATTTGGGAAGATGTGAAGCAGGTAGTTTCATGGACGGCACTCCTATAGGCCAGGAGAAAGAGAGGGAGTTTCTTGTCCCAGTCCTACTTATTCCTAAAGATCAGGAGCGAAAGGCTTTTCAAAATAGTGCGATTAAACCTCTCCACCATACCGTTGGATTGTGGGTGTGAAGGCGTAGTCTGGAATTTGTCGATTCCGAGAAATTGACATAGTCCTTTAAAAGCAGCAGAGGTAAAGTTCGTTCCTTGGTCGGAATGAAGTTGCAGAGGGGTTCCATACCTGAAAATCCATTCTTGCACCAGTACCTCTGCTACGGTCGTAGCTTCTTGATTGGGAATAGGATACAGTTAGGGCCAATTACAGAAATAATCTATGACAACTAGGATGCACTTGTTGCCATCCGAAGTTCGTGGAGGAGGTCCGAAAATGTCGAGAGCAATTCTTTCAAAAGGCGCTCCTACATTATAACGATGTAGCGAACCACGACTACGTCTCTTCGCTCCTTTACGGGCGGCACAGGCGTTACAAGCTTGACACCACTTTTCAACATCGTCTCGAGCCCTGGCCCAGTAGAAGCGCTCGCGAACTTTCTGTAAAGTCTTCATTATGCCAAAATGGTCCCCAGTTAAGCCGTTATGCAGCTCTTCTAGAACCTCCGGAATTCTTGAACGAGTGAATACTAACAGCCATCTAACTAAGCATCTTGCCGTCTTCAGATTCTCATATACAGTACAGGACTTCGTTTCTCAGGTGATGCGAATCCCAGAAATCCCAGCAGTGCTTCGTTGCCGGGCTACATCACGATATTTCTTGCCAACTGGGCTTACAGTTCGATTTTTGCATAAATGCCACAATAGGTTTGATGTCGCTATCATCTAACTGGACAGCCCAGATTTTTTCGTCACTCCAGGAATCTTAAAATGGTGCGAATGATGTAACTTGGCGGACCACGGGATGCTTCAGATGGTAAATTTTCTCTGCCCTGCGGCAATAGCGACAACTTTCTCTGCAGGGCCTTCTCGATAAAGCATCTGCGTTTCCATGAGATGCTCCCTTCCGATGACATATTTCTATGTCATGTTCTAGTAACCTCCTGGCTATTTGACCCACAGGACTCTTGAAATTTAGAAGCCAGGTTAAAGAGGCATGGTCCGTTCGGAGCAGGAACTTTCTGCCGTACAGCTAATGATGGCAATGCTCCACGGCCTTAACGATAGCAAGAAGTTCGTTTCTCGTAACACAAGAGTTACGTTCTGTCTTCGAAAGGCATTTGTTCCAGTAAGCAATGATATGTTCTTGGCATAGTGGCAGTCTTGGCAGTGTAGAAGGTTCTAGAAACAATAAAGTTCGTTTTCCATCCTCACAAGTGGATTCTTAACTAGAACTTTCTACACCAACCGGACTTTCGAATTTTCCATAGTAAGTGCATACTCCGAGAAAACTTCGTAAGTCATGGATATTCTCAGGATGACACCAGCTATTGACTGCGAACGTCTTTTCGGGATCGGTCCTGACTCCGTGGTCGAATATTATGTGCCCGAGATAACGCAATTCCCGAAGAAACAATTTACATTTAGATGGACACAGTTTCAAGTTCGCCTCCCTTAATTTCTGCGACATCTTTCGGATGTTCGCTAGATTATCTTCAAAATTCTTTCCAGCGATAATGATGCCGTACAAATACACGAGGCATGTTTCGTAGGTAATTCCTCTCAACATTGCCTTCATCAGACGCTCGAATGTAGCCGGTGCGTTGCACAGTCCAAAAGGCATAACTTTGAACTGTCACAATCCTTGTCCCGTGGTGAACGCAGTCTTTCCACGGACATCGGGGTGAATTTTTACTTGCCAGGAGCCTCTCTTGAGATCCAGAGTGGAGAACCATTCATTTTCCGATAAAGTGTCTAAAGTGTCGTCTATCCTGGGAAGAGAGTAGCTGTCTGTCTTGGTAATGCCATTCAGGCGTCTATCGTCCACGCACAACCGGGTGGAACTATCCTTCTTTCGGACCAAAACAATCGGCGAGGCCCAGGGACTAATCGATGGCTCGATGATGTCATCACGCTGGATCTCCTCTAAAAGTCTGCTCACCTCTCCTTGCTTAGCAAACAGCAGCCGTCTAGGATGCTGCTTCATGAGAGTGTTACTTGTTAGTGTGATAAAACAAGAACGTTTAACAGTAGAACAGACAATAACATTTATTAACTAAAATCAACAGAAGGTGTATCAACAGAAAGATTAAAACATAAAGCATCCAGCGCTTTTGTAGTGAGGAGGGATGCCCCAAACGACATTTACGGGCGAGCCATCGAAACTGACTTGCATTCCGAGGAGCAAAGCTGCTCTATTTTCTCCATCGAGTCTGCGCCTGCGCTAGCTGGTACGGAGGATCTTCGGCTCGTAAAGTTGACTTGGAGCGCGCTTTTTCGATCAGCGCTTGCCTTGGAGCGGGCTCTGAAATGCAACGCCACACCACCTCCCCTCCTGGAAAAAAATCTGAAACGAGAAAGACTAGAAGAATTTTAGAGTTCAGGATACTTTTTTGTAAATTGGACCTTACGTCCATACCGGGTTCGATAAACGGGTGTTGTAACACCTGGCGGCACTGTTTCAGTGGCCGTAGAGGGAAATGTTTCATCATTTGATTTTACTTTTTCAGTTGTCATATCTGGCAGAGAAACATCTTTAAAATATGGTGCTGGAAGAGGATTTAGAGAGGGAATATGGGCAGGTTTTAAACGATCAATTGACACTGTCCTTTCCTTGCCGTTAACAACGGTAGTGAATGTTTTATCACCTCGTTTAAGCACTTTGTGAGGCCTTGTATATGGTGTACATAGAGATGGCTTTACAGCATCTACCCTGAGGAAAACATGTGAACATGTATGCAAATCTTTAAAAATAAAAATCTTTGTTGAATTATGACTAGTAGTAGGAACTGGTTTTAAAAGTTGCATATGCCTATTTAACCTTGCAAGAAATTTACTATCAGGTGTATCGGCTGTTGTAGCTGTAAAAGAACTGTTCTGCGAGTCTAAGATTTTCTCCATATACTAGCTCACTTGGTTAAGATTCTATTTCCTCTCTGTAAACCGTGCGTAATCCCAAAAGAACCATGGGTAAAGCTTCAGTCCAATGAATGGAGGTATGGCACATTATGGACTGTTTTAGCACTCTATGCCAGCGCTCAATAATCCCGTTTGACAGTGGGTGATATGCCGTGGTATGTGACAGATTTATTCCAAAATTCTTTGCTAGTGAGCGTAGTACCTCACACCTAAACTGTGTACCTCTGTCAGTTGTTATGCGCTCGGTTATTCCAAATCGCGCAATCCAACCGCTGTAAAATGCATTTATGACTGTTGCAGCTTTTATATCCGGAAGTGGAAAAGCCTCTGGCCATCTTGTAAACCTATCTATACACGTTAAGCAGTATGACATACCGTGCGAAGATGGTAAAGGTCCAATCAGGTCGATATTTATATGTGAAAAACGCTGACTTGGAACTTGCGAAAGGAGAATGTAATGCATGTAAATTCACCGAAAGGAGAATGTACATGCCGATAAACTTTAGCTTTCCGACAGGGAATACAGGTCCGTGATAACTGTGCAATTTGCTTTTTTATGCCTGGCCATACGAAGCGATCCGTGATCAATTTCACTGTTGCTTTAATACCAGGATGAGCAAGACAATCTATTGTATTAAACACCTGTATTCGAAAGTCTTCCGAAATATAAGGGCGAATGGTAGCTGTAGAAGTGTCACAATATAGAAAATAATCAGAATTTGGAATAGGTAGTTTCTGTAACTTAAAAACGGTATTAGGATTTGACAAGAGTTCTTTAAGTTGTTCATCGGATTCTTGGGCCCGCGCTATAGCTGGAATGTCCAAAGGTTCCGGAAACTGCACTTCGTAAATCCTTGATAAGGCATCGGCTACTGTATTTTTTGAACTAGCCATATAACGAACATCAGTGCTAAATTTCGCAATGAAATTAAGCTGATTGATTTGTCGTGGAGAAAGTTTATCATATTTTTGTGAAAATGCTTTAATTAAAGGCTTATGATCAGTAAAAATTATGAAGTTGGTTCCTTCCAAAAGGTAACGAAAACATTTAATTGCAGCAAAAATCGCTAAAAGTTCACGATCGTAAGTGCTGTATTTCATTTCAGTAGAGCTTAATTTCCTTGAGAAAAATCCCAGAGGTTCCCATCCATCTTTGTTATGTTGCTGCACGCAAGCGCCTATGGCCTTGTCTGAAGCATCACACATTATTGCAGTTTGAGCTTTTAAATTTGAATGTTTTAAGGACGTTATCTCTTTCAATACTCTCTTGCAATTTTCAAAGGATCTTTCAGATTCTACTGACCAATTCAATACAGATTTATCATTTTTTTAACAGGTCCCAATATTGCATGCAATGGGAGTTGGGTTTCAGCTGAATAGGGTAAAAATCTTCTATAGAAATTTAAAATACCCAAAAAACGTCGAAGTTCAACGACAGTATTTGGCTTTGGAAACTCCTCAATCACTTTTACTCTGTCGGGTAAAGGGGTTATACCTGTTTTATCAATCATGTGTCCCAAAAATTTTACTTGGTCTGCTGCAAATGTGCACTTCGGCAAATTAACCTTTAATTTGTGTTCTTTCAAGCGAGAAAAGACTTCTGTTAGGTGAAGTAAATGTTCATTTAGGTCGTTAGAAGCTATTAGCAGATCATTTATGTAAACAAAGCAAAAGTCTAATCCTTCCAAAACTTGATCCAGAAGACGCTGCATGGTTTGGGCCGCATTTCGCAATCCAAAGGTCATAAAATTATATTGGAATAAACCGAATGGCGTAGTAATAGCGGTCTTTGGTGTGTCTTCTTTATTCATTGGAACTTGATGATATGCTTTTCGTAAATCTAATGTGCTAAAAACTTTCTTTCGTATAAATTATATGTGAAATCATAAATATGTCGGATTGGATAATTATCAGGAACTGTAATTGCGTTTAAAGCACGATAATCTCCACATGGACGCCACGTACCGTCGGATTTTTTAACCATGTGCAGTGAACTACTCCAACAACTTTTCGAAACGCTACAAATTCCTTTTTGTACTAAGTATGAAAATTCTGCTTTAGCTGCTGCTAATTTGTCTGGTGACAGACGTTTAGCTTTAGCCGCAACCGGTGGGCCTTTGGTTTCTATTGTATGGCAGACATTTGACTTATTACACGTTTCAAAATTATCATCGAATAAAGAACTGTATTGTTTTAATAATATATCGAATCTTTCAGACGGATGAACGAGGGTTATTCTTTGACACAGTACCTGTGAACAAATCACCACTATAATAAACTCATACCAATCATACAACAATTAATATTACAATAAATCTACGACACTACTCAAAAAATCACTCAAACATCCCCTCTTACAATACTCTATCCAACATCAAAATATACAAATACCACTTCAAAAAAACAACTAATTCCTAAAACATAAAAAACAAAAAAAAAAAAACCAACACACCAACAAATACTACCCAAAATCCTCACACCCCAAAACACTATCCAAATCAACAACACATCTCACCACTTATAACTATTACACCCACAACACACACCTCACTTATACACACACTACTACAAACCCCCCAAACAAAACTCTACCAAAACCTCTATCCCCAAAAACCCTCACCCACATACTCATCCCCATCATTCACAAAACTAAAACCTCCTCACCACCCTACTCACATAAAACTATCCAAAACTAATCCAAAAACACCCCCCAAACCCCAATACCCCTCCCTCACCACCCCACTCAATACCACCCTCCTTTACTCCTCAAACCTAAAACTCTCCCCCATCACCACAAACTCTCCACCACCTCTACCCCCTAAACACCCCAACCATACAAACCAACCTAAACCACAT
>JAWZYV010002806.1:0-14956 GCA_038373885.1 Cheiracanthium punctorium
TTTTTATGGATGTAATACATTAGAAATACAAGGAAAAAAGACACGCAGAAAAATTTCGTTTTCGGGTCGTTCAATTTTCTGAACCGAAAATCAGGAAACTTCTAACCCGCAGAGTCGGAAGGGGTAAAAATCAATTCCCCCCCCCCCAATTTTTTTTCTGCACATTATTTAATTTTCTACTTTTATGAGAAAATGAGTTGAAAAAAATATAGTTGAATGTACAAATAAAGTAGGCCTATTCTATAAACTTAGGTTTAAATAATTTTATTGTTAATCTTGGTAACAGATAACTTAGTTTGCATTACTAACAATAACTATAGAATCCCCATTCATTGATTATAGCTATGCATTAATACATATTATAAAAGAATTATTTTCATGAATTAAAAAAACAGTGTTAAATACAAGTAACAAAAAACTTTGTAAATAAGACAATCAATTTCATGTGAATTGATTCCCAATTTGTTTTACATTTATTTATTTTTCATAAAGCAGGACTTTGGCGGGACAAGAATGGTAAAGGGGCACATTTTAGGGTTCTGTGGGGACAGCAGGACATAAAGGTAAAAATCAGGACTGCCCGCTAAACCAGGATGTCTGGTCGCTTTATACATAATCCTCAGTTGCATTGCTCATAATCAATAGTTTGCTTGAAATATATGAGTGTTTGGGAATTACGCTTCAAACAGTAACTGTCCGTAATGATTTTTCGGAAAAAAACTATAAAAAGGTACAAATTATTTCCGTCCTATATTAATTCTGAAGAGCTTCTAGATATATTGGCCGTTATCAAAAAAAAAAAAGAAAATCTGTAACATTTTCAGATTTTAAACACGCACTAAAGAGCTACATATTCAAAGCGTATCATAATCCATGCGTCTTCCTTATTTCCTTTCCTTATTCCATTCAGTTGGAAAGTGTATCATATTTCATGAGTGTGATTAAACAAATTTAAAATGGATATTTCTAACATCCTTTTTATGGATGTAATACATTAGAAATAGAAGGAAAAAAGACGCTCAGAAAAATGCATAATTCGAACTGAATGAAAGTTTCAAAAGTTATTTTCTGTTTGTTTGTGTAACATGCTTTTTTGAATTGTGTGCTTGGCGCGATGTCCACTTATAAATCCACGTCAGAAGGAAAAACTTATTCAGGTATATTCTTTATCCAAGCGTAGCAGACGATAAAAGGATTTCTTTTTTAATTAAAAACTGCGTCTTCTGTAAGTTTGCGCCATCTCTCGACGGCTTTGTAAAATAAAAACTCTTGTTTTCTTATTTTTTGGGGGTAAAAAATAGTTTTTTAGTATATTAAAGGAACAGTGTTTTTTATTTTTCGAATTATAAAAAGTAGCCGGTTTTTTTATCCAGGACTTTAACTGTCTTTATTCCATATTTCATCCAAATCCGTCAATCCGTTTCAGCGTCAGAGTAACAAACGTGTATACAAACATTGACATTGATAATATTAGTAGGATTTTCTATTGCTTTGACAAACTTTTTTATTCCTTCAGTAAAAAAAAAAAAAAACCTGCATTTAAAAACAAAAATTGTAAGTTTAAAGGCCTTATTACACGAAGGAATTTTCGTGCAATTTGGTTGCTGCAACCCGTTGCAGAAACCTCTTTCCTGGAAATTTCCCTCGGTTACCTAGGGAACAGCCCACTCCAACATTTTCGTTCAGAAGCGAAAAAATTGCAGGTTGCTAGAAATCCAGCCAATCGTAGTGCTCCCTATTTCTACGTCACAACACAAGATGGCGGAAGAGTCAGCGTCAGCCATACCTTTCGAGTTCACAGTGAAAGGATGAGCGCGTGCGAAAACAAAATGTCCGTGAAATGGAATATCGAGATGGAATTGATTGGATTGAAGAAAAGAAAAATAAATATCAATCCGATCCGAAGATACACGAGGTATAAGCAACCAACGATATGCTATTTATAATGACATGCTCTAGCAACCGCCCATTCGTCCAATCGTTGACGTTTGTGAACACAGCAGGGTTTGTTGACTATGGCAACCCTGCTTGTTTATCTGGGCTCCCTGACTTGCTGGAATGAATTGCAGCAACTGGTTTCTGCAACCAAAATGGCTCTAAATTTTGTCCGTGCAATAAGGCCTTAATGGTAGTTTTTCAGTCATTTTTGGGCCCTATTAATTATCCTCAAAAGTTTCAAGGGAAGCTTAAGCCTCTTGAGCCTTTTCAGTAAATTGGCCCGGCCGAAATGACCATCTTGTCGATAACCACCATTCATGTGTCTCTCTATTCTAGAAAAAAGTAAAGGCGCTGTCAAAGCTTCTGGACCTATCTCCTCCTAAACCGTAGGGATTTGAGTTTCGACTAAGGTACCCACAGATTCGAAAAATTCCGAGGAACCTGCTAAGCTGATTTAAATTTCGAAAATCGAATTATTTTAGACGATATTAATAAAAAACTGAAAAAATAAACAGAATGGTTACCAGATTTGGCATAAAATCATTCATTCCTTTTCAACAAAGCGTTTCCAAGTATCTAGAATCGCGTGAAATTTACAAACATGAGTTAGAATGACGCCCATTTTACGCCAAAATAAAAACTATATGAAATAAGTAACTCAAAATGTGTTACACAAAGTTGACCATTTTCAAATAGTAAGTTCGCTTAGACAACAGGAGTTTAGAATGAGCGATGATTCGTTTTTCCAAAACAGGATAACTAATATCTTGAAAATGAAAAATAATTAAAATGCAGATTATTTTAAAGCCGGTTCTCGTCCAGCTGGATTATTGGCTACCAGTAGAAATATTTGGCGTTAACTATGCCATTATAGCAGTTATAGTACACTTTGGATATTTGCTAGCGCGACGAGATGGTATAATTCGTGGTGTTAAGTACGCCAATCTGCAAACGATTATGTAAATGAAAGTATGGATAACGGTTTTCCGGTAACCTTAAATGAACAGTAAATATAGGTTGTGAGTATGTGTAAATCGCCAAATAATGAAAAGTCGCCATGGGTGGCAGGCTATTCTATCTGTTCCGTAGCTTTTATTAACTTTACATGTACGCAAGTCGCCCAATAATGAAAAATCGCCATGGGTGGCAAATTCGCAAGGTGTCCAATAGGTTTTACATTATTAAAAATACAGCTGAAACAGATGTTCTTATTTTATTACGCTTTAGCTCCTAATTAATATAACTTTTGAATGGCAACATTAAATATCATTGTGTTTCTGAGGAGTGCAAATAATTTTTCCAGCGATTATAAGCGGAGTCCGCACTCCAGGTGGAGTATAGCTCAGGACCCGTACAACACGGATTCCCATAACAAAATATCTTCCGTGTTATGAGGGGTAGGGGGTCTACTGTAGTGTGAAGTTTAAATTTTTATGTACCAATGAAGATGCAAGAACTAAGCAATGTGTAGCTCAGTAACATTCTATCTGATCCAATCTTCGGGTTTTCTGTGTTGAAATTATGTCTTTTTTACGAATAAGCCCGATTAGGGGCCGAATGTCTCATATTAAAAGCGAGCGTAGCGAGTCTGGGGGCCTTGGCCCCTAGTGTTATTGTACATAAGTTTTACATGAATTTTACATTCTGGAACCGTTATGGTTAAATCCTAGTAAGGAACAGCCCCCTATATCCTCTGCTACAATCATCTGGACCAGTTCATTTACAAACTATTTTGTCTAAAGTCTTGAAATTTAGTGAATCGATACAAAAATGATCGTTTAACCCTTTCACTCTCAATCCGCCCGTACCGGCTTTAGATGCACGCTCCCAGTACCGGCCTTACGCCAGGACGAAGCTTCGTCCCCCCCCGTGCTTTGCAACATCCATATAAGAGTGTCAAGTGTGAAAAACCCCTTTCTCGTGTTTGCTATTGTAACCCCATTCCCCCTTTGGGTGAAAAGCTGCATTTACGAACGGGTGCTTTTGAAATGCTTCGGGGAGGCACGCCCACGGATTCTTTGCACTCCTGTTTTGACAGAGATATATCTACACAGGTACAAAGAAACGTGTTTCGTGGGGGAAAGCATTCAAAAACATTTCTCGGGCGTTTCCGGGATTTTGAGCAAGCATTCCAAATCAAAGCTTGGGAGCGAAAGGGTTAATAAAATGACATATATTAAAAACACGAAGATAGCGCCTGATTCATTTTATTTTTCGTTTGAAATATTTATGTCAATCCTTCATTGTCCAGATGGCGCCACTGCACAGGCATTAACGGAAGAGCTTCAAATGAAAAATAAAATATATTAGAAGCTATCTCAGTATTTTTAATTGATGTCATTTTATTAAATGATCCTTTTCAGACCTGTTCACCCAATTTCAAGGTTTCATACACAGTTTCTAAATGAATGGGTCCCGGTGATTGTAACATAGCGAGTATACGGGCTGTGCCTGGCTAGGACTTCACCTTATTCTTCACTTTTCAATATATAGTTGGAAATTGTTCACTAAAGCCAATCATTATCTCGAGAGAAATCAATTGAAACGTCATTAGGCAAATTCTCAATTCTCTTCCCCTAAAAACACACAACTCCAAAAAGAAATGGCGCAACGCTCTCTACATTCAATCCGAGAGCGAAACGAAATGAAATAATCATCATTTTCGGGACGAAAATCATTTATTAGCCGTGAAGAGTGGGGCTTATTTATAGAAATCGAGGAAAGTACACTTGCCGCCTGGAAGAGTATCGACGTCTCCCCCACCCCCCCACTCAATGCAAAAGAATGACGGTTCCATACGTTTTTGAGTGCGGGCCAAATATAAGTACATTGTGAGAGAATCACTTACGCCCTGAGTTATGGAAATATTTCCGTCGTTTTTCTTCATTTCAAATCTTTCCTTCTTTCTTCTTCATTTCAGTTCCCTTTGCTTCGAATAGGGAGTGTTAAAATGATGATTTTTTATATTTTTTTAGTGATGGATCGTCCTAAACCTTTTCACTGCTCGATTTCTTAAAAAATGATTCGAAATAAGAATTACTTTTGGAATGGTTCTTTAATAAGGATGACGGTGGAAAAATGAAGGGAAGAAATGAACGGAGTTAACCCTTTGAGGCGCAACCCTTTCCCAATACTGAAAAAAGGGCAGCCTTTGCCATCGCTCGACTTAACTACCAGCAAGAGGGCGGGATTGCGTTGATTAGAATGCATTTGATATTTGATTACATGATTGTTGCAATTAAACGATGCTTATTTTGTTGTTTATGTCAATTATTGTTCTTTTATGGCACTATCTCTGCTTATGTGCATTTTATTATTGTTACGAATTTCTGGGGCAACCCGTTAATCTTTGAGGCGCAACCCTTTCCCAATGCTGAAAAAAGGGCAACAGTTGCCATCGCTCGACTGAACGACCCGCAAGAGGGCGGACGATCGAAACGTTCATCGCGTGCCACACAGATCTAGAGATCCTTTTTTGACGCAGCTGGTTGTGCGGCAGATCCAGCTGCGTGGCACGCGATGAACGTTTCGATCGTCCGCCCTCTTGCGGGTCATTCAGTCGAGCGATGGCAACGTCTGCCCTTTTTTCAGCATGGAGCCATCTATCCAGCTGTTCTCGCATTCTTCCATTTTTCAGCAGATGTCACTGCTGTTAAAAAGGATCGTGACCCTTTTTTGACGGGAAAGGACGTGCTCAAAAGTAAAGGATTCTCGTGGAGCTAGGTCACCCGCCACTATTTTTATAGAAATGAAATCTATTCTTTCGTGACTGGCAACAGTCAAAACGTCCGAGTTGGGTGTTCCCAGAGCGGGAACACTGCGCTTTAAAGGGTTAAAAGTAGAAGAGTCAAGTGAACTTCTCTAATCATGTTTCTGAATGGATACGTTGTGTTAACTTTTTACACACCTATGTTTAAATTGGGAACATCCAATTAAAAATTTATTGAAAAATGAAATTTTGTCAATATTGTTACGAATTTTCGGGGCACGCCGCTGTTCTGGGCTTTATATAGTTTAAAATTCGTATTCCACGCGTCCAATACTTAAATTTTGCTTTTTCTTGCATCCAAATCGGTCAACTAGACACGGAGGTTTGGGTTTCCCCCATTGATTAACTTTAACGGCTAATTTATAGAAATATCGAGTAACATTGTACCTAGGCCTTCGGTCACTTCTCTTTTGGGGACTTGTTTTTGGGGCCCAATTGTGTGATTTTTCGCCAAAAGCCGCTAAGCTTGGCGACATTTTGGTCATTGCGCGCGTTTTTCCCAATGGGGCTTGTAAAGTTAGTTTTCCTGCTTTAACATGTATGGAACCCTAATATTACTCTTCTATTACGCAATCATAATCGAGTCTGTTGTAGCAAATTCCACGGATGGTTCTTTCTGGAACCTCCTACAGTGTTCGTCGTACCCTATAAAAGGACAGCTGATTGCCCAGTTCTGTCTCAGTCTTGCTTCTAATTCCGTCAAGAGCAGATGCCCGTGAAAGCTTAAGGCTCGTAGTGACGCTATAGAAGCGGTATTTTCACTTGCCTCTTTGAAGCTTTGATTTTTAAGTGCTGTGTGTCAGTTCTTCATGGCCGAGTCTTGAGGGACTGCTTTCGATATCTCTCGTATATTTCCTCTGAATCTTTGCCTGTGGATGTGTCTTATTTTGGACGTGAGAAATACAGCATCTGTGCAAAGCTTCTGATCTAAATGGAGTGTTAAAAGCGCATTACTGTTGGATTGTGCTTGTGAATTTTGTACAGCGGATGTTTCGACGAAGTTCGAGAAACCCTAAAGTTCGTGTTCCATCCTGACGAGTGGACTCTTTTCTAGAACTTTCGACACCTACTGAACTTTAGAACGACGAGCACAGGAAACAAGAAGTGTTTTGTGCAACAATATTGACTTGAAAAAAATCAGCAGATAAAAGTTGGTTTTTTGAAATAAAAGTAGCATTTGTATTATTAGGAAACTTAAAAAAAAAAAAAAAAAGGATGAAGAAAATCTGAAACCCTTTCAGATTTTAAATACGCACCAAAGTGCTATATATTAAAAGCGTATCATAATTTTTGCATCTTCCCTATTTTCTTCCTTATTCCATAAGGTTGGAAAGTGCATCATTATTCATGAGTGAGCAGTATTTTTCTTCCTTGTTTTATAAAACCCACCTTTGGAATCGAAATTTATCTTGAAATTGCCTACTCAAACTATTTTACAATCTTCGCCAACTATATTACAACTATACTTCACCGTTTTAAATAGTGTTTCGAATGTGCATCCTAATCCATGAGTGTGCCGTGTTTGTCTTTCTTGGGTTGATTTTTACTTGAACGCCCCAACTGTCGCCAAGGTGGCCATCATTAAACATATACAGCAACTATGAAAATTTTTTTGTATTTATGCGGCAATTGTCATTTAGAATTAAAATGGCGATTTGGAACAACCTGTAAGTACAGCATTCCGTTACATTTTTTATTTTGGGTTGCCAATGCGTGCGTTTATCACTAATTTGCTCAGTTTAGTTTTCATGTAGTTGTTTAGGGAGCGTTGAAACGTGTGCATCACTCCTAGAGACCCACGACTTCAAAGATCGCCAAAGGGCGGGGAATTTTTAGGTTGGTGAAAGTAGGGGCGTTAAAATAGAATCCACTCTTTCTTGAACCATAAAGCACATCTTTGGAATCCAAATCCATCTTAAAATCGCCTACTGATACTGTTTTAAAATCTTCACCAGACATATTCGAACTATAGGCATATTCCAAATATATCTCGTAGACATTTTAAATGCTGTTTGGAATGAGCATCCTAATCCATGAGTGTATCGTATTTTCCTTCTTTGTTCCATAAAACACTTCTTCTGAATAGAAATCTATATTAAAATCGCCTACCAAAACTGTTTAACCATTTTCGCCAGGCATAGTCAAACTACACTTCACCTTTATAAATACCATTTGGAAAGTGGGTACTTACGTATTATCCCGGCGGTCCGCCAAGACGAGCGATTTTTCGCCGAGATAAATGCCGGGCACATGAAATTATTAATGGTTTTGAATACGATTGGCAACAATTTGGCAACTCATTTGACGAAAAAACAGTTTGGCGGGAATGACCGCCGAGATAATACGTAAGTACCGGAAAGGGTATCATAATCTATGATGTGTGCAGTATTTGTCTTCACTGTTCTATAAAACACTTCTTCGGAATTAAAATCTATATTAAAATTACCTACTAAAACTATTTTAAAATATTCGCCAGGCGTTTTCTAACTATACTCAAAATGTATTTATTGGCACCCAGTTTAGCGATCCTTTATCAAAAATGGCAAACCTTGTGCGACTTTCAACATTTTATGAACGTCTCCACGTTATCTGGCAAACACATTTTGAAAAGTGACTCGACTCGCTAATTGTACCAAAATCGTGTCTACACAAAAAGCAAGGTTGAAATTAATAATAGCACTCTGGTGCTAAAAAATAGCCATTTTCATAAATTTTGACAGAGCCATCATGATACCCCCCCACCCACCTCTTCAAACTTAATTGATATCTTAACTGAAATTTGAAAATAAATCTTTTGTTAAGTCTCATTTCACTTATTACTTAAACTACCCGTAATGATATTGTTACGAATTTTCGGGGCCACCCGTTGTTCTGGGGCTTAAAATAGTTTAAAATTCGTATTCTACGCTTGAAATAGTTAAATTTTGTTTTGTGTTGCATCGCAATTCGTCCACTAGAACCGGAGATAGGGAGATTTTGGTTTCCAAATTGATTTCGCATGGCGGTTCTAGAAATCTCCAGAAATATAGGTCCTAGGACTTCGGTCACTTTACTTTTACGGACTTATTTTTGGCGTCCTATGGGGCGATTTTTGGTCATTGGGCGCGATGGGGCTTGCAAAGTTGCTTTTTCTGCATTAAAATCACATAATAACCTAACATTTCTCTTTTATGACGTAATCCAAATTTCCGCTTTACGTGGAATCTCCGAGAAATAGACTTTTCTGGAAGTATCTTGTAGCTTCTGCGTCGACTATACATACAAGCATTCAGAGGCCCCCGTTCAGTGTGAGTGGAGCTCTTGTGGAGTGAGTTTGCTGTGTTACGCTTTGTATTGACGCTACAGGAGCTGTGCTTCCGCTTGCTTTTCGAAGCTAATTCTGAAGTGCTGTGTGTAAACTCTTCCTTGTTGAGTCTTGAGGGACTGTTAGCGTTATTCCTCGTCTATTTCCACTGAATTTTGCCTCTGGAAATGTTTTATTTTGTGTGAGAAATACAGCACGTGTGAGAGCTACAGATCTAAGCGGACTGTTAAAAGCACTTTACTGTCTGATTGTGCTTGTGAATGTTGTACAGCGGATGGTTCGACGAAGTTCTAGAGGTAATAAAGCTCGTGTTCTCTCCTGAAAAGTGGACTCTTGACTAGAACTTTCTACACCCACTGGACTTATAGAACGACGAATCCCGGAAACAAACAGAATATTCTCCAACATATCGGCAATGTATTTTAATTTGAAAAATAATCTATATAAATAAAATTAGACTTTTGTCTGTACATTTCTTGGAATTCAAAAATTTTACAATTTCTATCCGTTTCAAGCACCCGGGAATCCGATGCGACCCTCAAAAAAAAGTTTGTCTGTCTGTCATTCTGTCGTTCTGTCATTCTGTCCGTGATGCTTTATTTGTTTAAGCATCACGTAAAAACGGCTGAAGCAAATGATATGAAATTGGGTGTCATGATAGGTGGTCACTCAACTTAAAACATAGGCGTCGAATTTTTAATAAGTATTGATTAGATTTTCAGATTTTGCGAAAATCGTTTCAAACTGCGTTAATTTGTGTTCAAGCATCACGTAAAAACGACTGAAGCGAATGATATGAAATTGGGTGTCATGATAGGTGGTCACTCAAGTTAAAACATAGGCGTCGAATTCTAAAAAATCTTGATTGTATTTTGAGATTTTGCGAAAATCCTTTCAAACTGCGTAAATTTGTGTTCGCACATCGCGTAATAACTGCAAAGGTGAAAAAATGGTATTGGGTGAAATAATAGGTGGTCACCTTAAACTATAAGCATCTAAAAAAAACTGATCCGATTTTGGGATTTTGCGAAAATCGTTTCAAACTGAGTGAATTTTTGTTCACACATTACGTAATAACGACTCAAGCGAATAATAGGAAATTTGGTCACATGATAGGTTGTTGTTCAACATAAAGTATAGGTGTCCAATTTTTTAAACTTTTTATTAGATTTTGAAATTTTGTGAAAATTCTCCCAAAATGCGGTTATATTTTTTCAAGCACCGCGTAATAGCGACTAATACGAAATTTGGTGATATGATAGGTAGTTGCTAATCTTAATTTATAGGTGTTGAATTTTTAAAATATTTTGATTACATTTTGAGATTTTGTGAAAATCGTTTAAAAATGCTAAAATGTTTGTTCCAGCATCACGAAATAAAGACAGCAGGGAATGAAACAAAATTGGGTGACAGGATAGGTTGTCTCTCAACTTAAATTCTAGGCTTATAATTTTTCAAAAATGTTGATTAGAATTTGAGATTTTGCGAAAATTATTTGAATATGTGTCAATATTCGTTCGCGCATCCCATAATGACGACTCAAGCGAATGAAATCATATTACTTAGTTACTCTCTAACCTGTAATATTTTAACAATACATAAAAATTATAATTGCGCTTTCTTTACTTTGGCAACCTACTCCATCCATTCTGTGTACTCCAACAATGCTGACGAAAGTTCTTGCTTTTAGAAATTTGCATTCAGTACTTACCCGTCAACGACGGGTACTTCAGCTAGTACAACAATATATTTTAACACCAATATTTTTACAACAATATATTTTAATTTGAAAGGTGCTTCGTATCTACCTATTTAATTTTGGAAATTTGTTTTGTGAACCTCCTTTTAAATAACCCACGAGCCGCCACTGTAAGATTGTAATTTTAGTATAAGACTAGTAATGTTTTAGCATTAGTTAGTTTACAATATTGTGTTGTAGATTTCCCCGCATAATAGACGCATCGAGACTTTCACCCTGAAAAAGTGATAAAAAAAATGTGCCACTATTACGTGAATAAACACGGTATATGCACGCGTTGAACAGATAGTAGCCAACCTCCTTCCTTTCTCAATTCTATAAAAAAAAATCTGGAGTGACTCCACTCCACTTTCCGAACACTTACGATTAAGATCATTACCAAGCATTTAAATAAATTTGAATCGATGAATCATTCAAACATATATACCAAATGGAAGCTCAATCGAATGTAACGATAGCGCATCTTCAAGAATTTCTCCCCATAGGCCATAATATAAAAGAAATATTTGTCGTAGCCCTATAGAAAAACTATAAGTCCTATAAACATCAAAATCAATACCGGTCTTACAATGGTGGTTTATAACATGTATACCCAATTTGAGCTCAATCGAATGTACCGTTTAAACGCTAGCGCACTTTCCAAAATTTTCCTCCATAGGCCATAATGTAAAAGAAATCTTTGTCGTAGCCCTGTAGAAAAACTGTAAGTCCTATACACATCGAAATCAATACCGGTCTTGCGAAGGTGGTTTATAACATGTATACCCAATTTGAGCTCAATCGAATGTACCGTTTAAACGCTAGCGTACTTTCCAGAATTTTCCTCCATTGGCCATAATGTAAAAGAAATCTTTGTCGTAGCCCTGTAGAAAAACTGTAAGTCCTATACACACCGAAATCAATACCGGTCTTGCGACGGTGGTTTATAAACAATATACCCAATTTGAGCTCAATCGCATGCCCTGTTCAGGAGCTATCGTGTTCACTCACACACACACACACACACACACACACACACACACACACACACACATACATACATACATCTCGTAAAAATAGCATCAATGAATTCAGAAGACCTCAAAACGTGTCCATACACCCAAATCTCGAATTCGAATTTTTTCATGATTACAATACATTCCTTACATGGTACATGTTCGGAAATTAAAAAAAAGCAGATATCCCGCCTGTAAACGAGACCCGGGAATGATGGCACTCCCCCCTGCCCCCTCCTTTTCCGGAATTTGATATTTCCTTTCTCCCGAAAAATGACAAGCGGGGGGAGGGGTCGAAATCCTACGTCATGATCCTGGAAAACAATCGGCGAAAATAAATAAAAGAGCCAGTTGTCAGAAGGGATATATATATATATATATATATATATATATATATACAGATTTATATATGCTCAGTATGTTTTCAGGAAAGCAATTAGTGCGGAAGTAAACCATGAAACTTTCATTTTCGGGATGTAAAAACAAACGATACCCCGATAATGCTGTGGCAGCGGAAAAGGAATAAAGTGCTGAAGGAATTTTTTGACGAAATTGTGACATGTGTTGCGCTTTTCCTATCTGACAAACGAAATAGATGATCCTTGACAGAAATGTTTAGTTTAAGCTTTATCTCGTTATTTTTAAGAAATGTAGAAAGGAGTGGCTTTCATAATTAGCACTAGAGAGTACTGTTTCGTTCACTCCGTTTTTTATATCACTGCATAGGCGTAGAGTTATATGGGCCCGTGGGGCTCGAGCCCCTCCAATAAATTGTGAATAGGGGCTGAGCCCACACAATAATTTGCCACTCAATACAGAAAACTAATTTATACTAACATAAAAAAGTATTTCACGCCATTTACAAACGTTTAATAAAAACCTTTACTTGTACTTTTAAAAATTCTCTCCTTTTGGTTTCAATCATGATTTAGTATTCATTGTGACTCCCTGTAACACACAATGTTACTATAAGCTGCCCTCGCCAGGCTCTGGTTCATTAAAATCAGATTATGCAATGGAAAGTATGAAATGAAGAAAAGTTCAGATGTGTCTAAAATGCACTCTCTCATCGAAAATGGTTTTTTTCCCCTCCTTTGGATTTTTTACTTTGCTTCTAATTTTTAACTTGTAACATCGTAGGAAGATACTAACATGGATACTTACCTCACATTGGTATAGAATTCTATGGACCCATAGAGATCGAGCGCCTCCTATCATTGACACTTATATATTGTAAGTCATAGCTGCCAACTACAACGAAATATAACTAACCACTTTTTGTAAGCAGTATCTTATTTAATTAGTTTTTTCAAAATAGTAACCAGCTCGCGGGCGCAGCACAAAAATTTTGCTATATTTTAAACGAAAAATCATGTAGAAAAAGGGGTTAATTATATTCCGTAGTAGTTAGCAGCTATAAGTAAGTTATATATACGTGAATCAGTGGCGTAGCCAGAAATTTTTCATGGGGGGGGTTAAGACTTCTGCAACTCACATATATATATATACGGGTGTATGATAAGAGAGTGAAGAATATACATTTTATATGGCAAAAAAATCCTTATGGGGGTTATGACCCCCCAACCCCTCCCTTTGGCTACGCCACTGACGTGAATGTATGTGGTTGTGGGGCCTGGCCCCCCAATAATTTTGAAAACTTTACGCTTATGTATCACTGGGGTTCTATTTTGTCTACGGGATCTTGTCGATAAGTTTTGTTGATACGAACTGTCATGGTGAAGATATTTTCAAATGTGTACGCCAGATTATGTGGAGAGGCGGGGGAGAGGGACGTTAACCCTTTAACGCGCAGTGTTCCCACTCCGGGAACACCCAACTCTGACGTTTGGACTGTTGCCAGTCACGAAAGAATAGATTGGAATTCTATAGAAACAGTTGCGGGTGACACAGCTCCACGAGAATCATTTGCTTTTTAGCACGGCATTTTCCGTCAAAAAACGGTCACGATTCTTTTGAACAGCAATGACATCTGCTGAAAAATGGAAGAATGCAAGAACAGCTGGATAGATGGCCCCATACTGAAGAAAAGGCAGCCGTTGCGATCACGCGACTGAACGACCCGCAAGAGGGCGGACGATCGAAACGTTCATCGCGTGCCACAGATCGAGAGACCCTTTTTTTGACGACAGCTGGCTGTGCCGACACAGCCTGTCTCTAGATCTGTGGCACGCGATGAACGTTTCGATCGTCGCCATCTTACTGATAGTTAAGTCGAGCGATGTCAACAGCTGTCCTTTTTTCAGCATGGGGCCATCTATCCAGCTGTCCTCGCATTCTTCCATTTTTCAGTCGATGTCAGTGCTGTTCAAAAGAATCCTGACCAATTTTTTACGGGAAAGGACGTGCTAAAATGTAAGGGATCCG
Source organism: Cheiracanthium punctorium (assembly GCA_038373885.1). Taxonomy (NCBI): domain Eukaryota; kingdom Metazoa; phylum Arthropoda; class Arachnida; order Araneae; family Cheiracanthiidae; genus Cheiracanthium; species Cheiracanthium punctorium. The sequence goes on from JAWZYV010002806.1 coordinate 14,151, forward strand.
TGGACCTATGTATCCCGCAACTATTTTTTATAGAAATCCAATCTATTCTTCGTGACTGGCAACAGTCAAAACGTCAGAGTTGGGTGTTCCCAGAGCGGGAACACTGCTCGTTACAGTGTTAAAAGCTACGCCACTGATGACATCACATTTGTTCTTACAATATGTCATATACCAAATTGATCCAAAACTTTTCGCTTTCAAAACAAGAAAAAAGAAACACGGTTACAACACTTAAAATTTTTAAATCATTTTCATAAAAGTTTCTTTTAAAGTAATTAAATTCATCTCGAGATAAAGTAAGAAGCATGAACATTATGCAAAAACGTTAACCCAATAAAAGCAAGAAGTTATTTTTACCAAAAAGCTTTAAAAGGACCCAAATAATTAAGTTAATAGCAGGTATTTTTATTTTCGGTGGTTCACAAAAAAAAGTTAAGACATGATAGTTTTTTTTCAATAAAAATTAATTTCCGAAATATATAGATAGGTTAACGTGGTTTAGAGCACAAAAAAAGATTAAAAAATTGTATAAAGCATGTGCAAATTTATCTTTGGAGATAGAATGATGCTTCTTTTGAATTCATTACTGGGTCGGGTGCTATCCTATAATCATTATCAAAACAATTTTTTTAAGGACTTTAAAATTTTGCTTTCCACGTTTTTATGTAAATTTAATTTTCAAAGTAAAGTTTATCGACCATAAAAAAATAATTTACTTTGCTAATAAACGAAACATTCAAGTTTTTGTAACAGGAAGGATGTTCTATTAGAATCGATGTATCGAATGTTTTAATTTTTATTTTTTT
>JAWZYV010002807.1:0-5000 GCA_038373885.1 Cheiracanthium punctorium
AATTTTGATGAGTGATGTGTGGATGTATTTTTTGTCCTTAGCCGTCCTCAACCTTTCAAGTTATTAGGCAATATCGAGTGTTTAGGCTGATTTTATTTTTTACCATCTATGCGAAAAATTCCACAGCTGGGAATCGAACACACGACTGTCACATTCGTGGGTTAGTGGCTCAATGCGGCCTGGGTTTGCGGCATGCATTGAGTCGTGGGTTCGAGGCTCAATGCGGCAGTCTAAAAATTCCAGAGCTGATGCAAAATCGTTTAAAAGCAAAAGTTTCCACGCGTTTCCAGAAGAGATTTAATCCAAAACAAAAGGCACACACGGGATCAAAGTATCATCACTTAATTAATTCTTGAATGGCAGACAAACATTAAAATTTAATGTACAATGTAAACAGTTTTACCATATTAAATGTTATTCATTTTTAGAAGAACGCATGAACATTTTTTTTTTTTTTTTTCCCACTGGAATTTAGATTTTGATGAGTAATGTGTGGATGTATTTTTTGTCCTTAGCCGTACCCCCATTAAAATTTAATGTACATTAAAATTTAATGTGCAATGTAAACAGTTTTATCATATTAAATGTTATTCATTTTTGGAAGAACGCATGAACATTGTTGAGTTTTTTATTTTTTTTTTTTCCACTGGAATTTAAATTTTGATGAGTGATGTGTGGATGTATTTTTTGTCCTTAGCCGTACCCCCCCCCCCCTCCCCCCCCCCCGCCCCCCCCCCCCTGCCTCACTCGGCAGAAGGCAGATTCGAACGCAAGACTGCCAGTTCTCGAGCCGCATGCTCTACCGACTGTACAAGCGTGAATCAACAGAAAATCGTTCATATTCGAAGTGTACTCTTTGAAATGGAGACTAAGAAAATTTTATCGCAGACTGGTTAGCACTGCTTTTCATGAATTTTAGTTAATTTTTTTCCTTAAGCCAATTTAATAAAAAGTAAATGAAAAAAGAATGCGCGAGTGTTTTTTCTGCGCTTGGGGATGGTGGGAGACGAAACGAAGGTAACTACTGGGATGCTCGAGTTATTTTATTTTATTTCTCGGAGTTTGCAAGGCAGCGATGCTCACTCTGCTGACTGTGAATGGTGCCATTAATTTAAATTGTCAAAATGAATGAATTTCACATTTCCGAGGACATGAGTGATCGATATGTATTAACCTTGTCGAGTTTCTGATGATTGTTTTCCCTGTATTAATAGGTTTTGGTTTAGTATACCCATGGCAAGGGTAAATTTTAATCTTTTGTGTTTTAAAGAATTATTCTAATAATCAAAGTAATAATCACGGGATCCAGGGGGGGGAAGGCATACACTTGGGGATGGGAGCCCCCCCCTTACGCCATGCCACTGCGAACATCCCCCACTTCCGACTTGTTTTTTTTTCCCTCCGGAGGATGGTGGTTTTGACGAGGGGCATGTGAACGCTTGCTTTTAGAATTGCCTGACATTTGTGCGCCGGTGTTTTTTCTGCGCTTGGGGATGGTGCGAGACGAAAGGAAGGTAACTATACTCGTATGTTCGCGTTATTTTATTTCTCGGAGTTTGCAAGGCAGCGAAGCTCACTCTGCTGACTGTGAATGGTTCCGTGAATTTAAATTGTCGAGATGAATGAATTTCGCATTTCTGAGGGGATGAGTGATCGACACGTATGAACATTGTCGGGTTTCTGATGATTGTTTTCCCTTTGGTTTAGTATACCCATGGCAAGGGTAAATTTTAATCTTTTGTGTTTTAACGAATTATTCTAATAATCAAAGTAGGCAGCAGCAGGGGATCCAGGGGGGCACATGCCTGGGTATGGGAGCCCCCCCCTTACGCCATGCCACTGCGAACATCCCCCACTTCCGACTTGTTTTTTTTTCCCTCCGGAGGATGGTGGTTTTGACGAGTGGCATGTGAACGCTTGCTTTTAGAATTGCCTGACATTTGTGCACCGGTGTTTTTTCTGCGCTTGGGGATGGTGCGAGACGAAAGGAAGGTAACTATACTCGTATGTTCGCGTTATTTTATTTCTCGGAGTTTGCAAGGCAGCGAAGCTCACTCTGCTGACTGTCAATGGTTCCGTGAATTTAAATTGTCGAGATGAATGAATTTCGCATTTCTGAGGGGATGAGTGATCGACACGTATGAACGTTGTCGGGTTTCTGATGATTGTTTTCCCTTTGGTTTAGTATACCCATGGCAAGGGTAAATTTTAATCTTTTGTGTTTGAACGAATTATTCTAATAATCAAAGTAGGCAGCAGCAGGGGATCCAGGGGGGCACATGCCTGGGTATGGGAGCCCCCCCTTACGCCATGCCACTGCGAACATCCCCCACTTCCGACTTGTTTTTTTTTCCCTCCGGAGGATGGTGGTTTTGACGAGGGGCATGTGAACGCTTGCTTTTAGAATTGCCTGACATTTGTGCGCCGGTGTTTTTTCTGCGCTTGGGGATGGTGCGAGACGAAAGGAAGGTAACTATACTCGTATGTTCGCGTTATTTTATTTCTCGGAGTTTGCAAGGCAGCGAAGCTCACTCTGCTGACTGTCAATGGTTCCGTGAATTTAAATTGTCGAGATGAATGAATTTCGCATTTCTGAGGGATGAGTGATCGACACGTATGAACGTTGTCGAGTTTCTGATGATTGTTTTGCCTTTGGTTTAGTATACCCAAGGCAAGGGTAAATTTTAATCTTTTGTGTTTTAAAGAATTATTCTAATAATCAAAGTGTGGGGGGAGCAAGCAAATATCTTTGGAAGGTTTTCTTCCAAAGATATTTGCTGTTTTAAAACTGTGTTTAAATTGTATATTATCCATCCTCTTGAGCTTTCGAAGGTTTTCTTTGAATATTTCCTTCTTTTCAATAACATTCATACTACATTTCATTATCTGCCCCGTATGCGAGAATAATTTGTGTTTGTTCGTACCATGAGTTTTGGAAGGTTTTCTTCCAGAGACATTTGCTATTTTAAAACTGTGTTTAAATTGTATATTAAATTTTAATGTATGCCGTCTAAGAATGCATTATGTGATAATTCAGAATTCATTACGTGATAATGTTTTGATTCGGTGAGTGAGTTGTGTTTTGGAAGGTTTTCTTCGAATAGCATTTAATATGGCAAGCTGTTCAAATTGTATACTAAAGTTTAATGTTTCTGCGCTTCGAAACCGACAGTTCGATTGCCGCTGCAGGCCGTTTAAGAGGGTGGGAGAATTGGGGGTGGGCGAGGAAATATCTTTGGAAGGTTTTCTTCCAAAGATATTTGCTGTTATAAAACTGTGTTTAAATTGTATATTATCCATCCTCTTGAGCTTTCGAAGGTTTTCTTTGAATATTTCCTTCTTTTCAATAACATTCATACTACATTTCATTATCTGCCCCGTATGCGAGAATAATTTGTGTTTGTTCGTACCATGAGTTTTGGAAGGTTTTCTTCCAGAGACATTTGCCATTTTAAAACTGTGTTTAAATTGTATATTAAATTTTAATGTATGCCGTCTAAGAATGCATTATGTGATAATTCAAAATTCATTACGTGATAATGTTTTGATTCGGTGAGTGAGTTGTGTTTTGGAAGGTTTTCTTCGAATAGCATTTAATATGGCAAGCTGTTCAAATTGTATACTAAAGTTTAATGTTTCTGCGCTTCGAAACCGACAGTTCGATTGCCGCTGCAGGCCGTTTAAGAGGGTGGGAGAATTGGGGGTGGGCGAGGAAATATCTTTGGAAGGTTTTCTTCCAAAGATATTTGCTGTTTTAAAACTGTGTTTAAATTGTATATTATCCATCCTCTTGAGCTTTCGAAGGTTTTCTTTGAATATTTCCTTCTTTTCAATAACATTCATACTACATTTCATTATCTGCCCCGTATGCGAGAATAATTTGTCTTTGTTCGTGCCATGAGTTTTGGAAGGTTTTCTTCCAGAGACATTTGCCATTTTAAAACTGTGTTTATATTGTATATTAAATTTTAATGTATGCCGTCTAAGAATGCATTATGTGTTAATTCAGAATTCATTACGTGATAATGTTTTGATTCGGTGAGTGAGTTGTGTTTTGGAAGGTTTTCTTCGAATAACATTTAATATGGCAAGCTGTTCAAATTGTATACTAAAGTTTAATGTTTGTGCGCTTCGAAACCGACAGTTCGATTGCCGCTGCAGGCCGTTTAAGAGGGTGGGAGAATTGGGGGTGGGCGAGGAAATATCTTTGGAAGGTTTTCTTCCAAAGATATTTGCTGTTATAAAACTGTGTTTAAATTGTATATTATCCATCCTCTTGAGCTTTCGAAGGTTTTCTTTGAATATTTCCTTCTTTTCAATAACATTCATACTACATTTCATTATCTGCCCCGTATGCGAGAATAATTTGTCTTTGTTCGTGCCATGAGTTTTGGAAGGTTTTCTTCCAGAGACATTTGCCATTTTAAAACTGTGTTTATATTGTATATTAAATTTTAATGTATGCCGTCTAAGAATGCATTATGTGATAATTCAGAATTCATTACGTGATAATGTTTTGAATCGGTGAGTGAGTTGTGTTTTGGAAGGTTTTCTTCGAATAGCATTTAATATGGCAAGCTGTTCAAATTGTATACTAAAGTTTAATGTTTGTGCGCTTCGAAACCGACAGTTCGATTGCCGCTGCAGGCCGTTTAAGAGAGTGGGAGAATTGGGGTGGGCGAGGAAATATCTTTGGAAGGTTTTCTTCCAAAGATATTTGCTGTTTTAAAACTGTGTTTAAATTGTATATTAGCCCTCCTCTTGAGCTTTCGAAGGTTTTCTTTGAATATTTCCTTCTTTTCAATAACATTCATACTACATTTCATTATCTGCCCCGTATGCGAGAATAATTTGTCTTTGTTCGTGCCATGAGTTTTGGAAGGTTTTCTTCCAGAGACATTTGCCATTTTAAAACTGTGTTTATATTGTATATTAAATTTTAATGTATGCCGTCTAAGAATGCATTATGTGTTAATTCAGAATTCATTACGTGATAATGT
>JAWZYV010002808.1:0-13895 GCA_038373885.1 Cheiracanthium punctorium
TCATTCCATGAAAAAGAACACCGTGACCCAGAGTTTACCTTAATTAGACATTTAAATATTCTAGCAAAATTAAATATCTATATTATAAAGATAATAGATTAAAAAAAGTTTTTGTAAAAAAAAATCGCTTCAACGTATAAATATTATCTTCATTGATCAGATCGCTATGTAAAACATATTTAGTTATTATCTGTGTTCAACTATTCATTATCACGTTAAAAACGCTAAAATAAAGTACTAGTATAGGACTCATAAATACAGACATTACGGATGCACGATGTTTACATTCTTAGATCTTTAGGCTTAGGCAATTTCAACTATTACTGAAGAGTTAATTATATTTATAGTCATTTACATTTACATTACATTTGTACAAGAGTTAAACCGTCACACCTCACGTGCGTATATAAAGAAACGGGTTAATACAATTCCGCATGCCATATTCTATCCCTTTAGCAGCTTTCGCCTATTGCACTCGCCAAAGCAAGTGCAGGCGTGTATGCAGTGCTGTAGATTTGGAATGACGCGACGCTAACTATCAATGGCAAAGCAAGCTTCATCTTCAGCATACTGATTTTAGCAAGAACCCTAGTAGCAATAACCCATCGGTCGATGATAGGTGGGTGAGTTCAATCAGAGGAGAACGAGCAATGGCCGATCTCGGCTTTTCATCCAAAAATGGGGAAACTTCATCGGTAACTGGTACGAAATGTCCTCTCGGGGGTCATCAAGTCAATCATTGTTTTCCGATGACTGTGTCGAAATAAAGAAAAAAACCCGATGAGAAACCGATAAACTGTTAAAAATATATTTGTTAATAAAAAATAAACGCCTGGCAGCAAAATTGGCAGTGAGAATTTTCAAAAAAATGTCCGTTCTGTTTATTATTTTTTCTTTTTCTGGATGTTAACTTTCCGTTTTACTGAAAAAAAAATTCTTCCTCCACCAGACCTGAGCCCTGAGCGTAATGTGTCACAGGCTGACGCTCTACCCCAAGGCCATTCAGACTTAGCATGTACTAGCCAAATGTTGAAGTAACGGTTATTTTAGTCTCAGATTGGGACTTGGGGGTGATATTTTGTCAAAGTAATGTTCAGCTATTATTAATAATAGTCAAATTATTCGATTGGTAAGAAATTATTTTCAACTTTTACCAATGCATGTAAGTATTTCGTAAACGGGTGTCGTCGACACGTCAGATACGTCGCCAAATATGAAGTTCGTTAGAAAGTTTGTTTACGGTAGCGATAGTTTCAGATAGCTGTAGCAACCTGTTGATGGAGTTGAGTTTTTGGCTGGTGCTGTATTTTGAAGAAAAAATGATTGGTATAGCTAGCTGTAAACATCATTTTATTTTTTACAACCATTACAAAATCCTCTTACAATATTTTTTTGCAAACATCTTTCACTAAAACTTTAGAACACCAACAATAGGCGAACTACTGGATAAAATGAAAATCGCGAGCCCGCGCCATGGAGTTAGTTGGGTGGATTGTAACTAAAAAGGATGACGATGCTTTGACGTCATTTTACGATTGTTACATCATGAATTCAGTACGTTTGGCTTGATGCAAAAGATCGTCCATCCTCGGTAAAGGATAAGAATCGGGTATAGTCACAGAGTTTAGCTTTCTGTAATCGATACAAAGACGTACGTCACCATTCGATTTTGGAACAAGGACAACCGGTGCCGAGTACGGAGATTCACACTCTTCAATAATTCCTTTTACAAGAAGGTCATTTATTTTAGCTTTCAGCAACTCTCTTTTTGCTGGGGGCAACCGATAAGGTGGAACTGACACTGGCGGGTGATTTCCTGTATTAATATGATGCTCTACTAGTGGAGTGGCCTCTCCCCCTGCCTGAAAAATTCTCTCATATTTGCAGAGCAAATCATTTAAAATTTTCTTTTCTTCAGAATCTAATCTTGAACCTTCGCTTTCTCTCAAAGAATAAGAATTTACTTCGATATTTTCGACAGTTTCTTCTAGATTTGGATCCTCTTTTGCAAACGAGAATTTGTGACGAGGTGTGTCATCAAAGTGCCAAAACCCGCTCTTGATATCTAACACAATACCAGATTTTTGTAAAAAGTTTACACCCAACAGAGTGCGATTTCCCTTAGCATGGGGCAAGAAAATAAGATTCGTAATAAATGTTCGGTTTTGAATCGTAATTGGCACGTCAGCACTCAACACTCTAGACGTAGTTCGATGACCATCAGCTAACTGCATAGAAAGTTCTAGATCCGTGAATATTTGGCCTCTTTCCATCAGAAATTTATATAAGTATTCTCCACCAATAGAACGGCTAGCACCAGTATCCGCGCAAACAGCTCCAGTTGCTTCAAAAATGGATATGTCTAACAAAACAGTTGGAGGGGGTGAACCCAAACAAGTGTGCATATGTACAGAATTAAATCTAGTTTGTTCTTCTCTGTTTTTTGAACAATTTGGACATTTTGCCTTTATGTATCCAGGGTTACCACAACCGTAACATGTTAAAGGATTTCTATCATCTGAGACAGATTTTATTTGTGTTCTTTCAGACCATTTAGACTGGTAGTCTCGTTTTGGCGTACTAGTTTTATATCCACTAAATTTCTTTCTAAAATAGACAGAGTCTTTTCCTAAATTATTTCGAATATTTACATAAGCATCAAGCTTTTCAGCTAATTCACTAGGAGAATTCCAGTCTGCCCATTCATCCATAAAATGATCTCTCATTTCTGATGGGGTTTTTCTTTTTATTTGGTCGGCAATTATTAAGTCTTTAAGGCTTTCGAAATCACTGATACCCAGTTCTGAAATACGACCTTCAAGGTATGTCCTTAATTCAAAATAGAAATCTCGCCAAGTACCGTCAGGCGATTTGTTATGCTGACAGAATAACTGTCTGAATTTATCTGCCGTAAGCTTAAACCTTTGTAACAACAAGTTTTTAACGTATTTATAATTCTGAGTCTTCTCATTTGGCTCCCTAGCAATAAGTTTGGCGATATCGGCTGGTAGCACACCGATCAAATAAGCAACCCATTTAGAATCAGGCACATTAAGGAAGTTTAACTGCCTTTCAAACAATTTCAAAAATAAACCCATATCATCTTCCTTTGGACAGAAAACTGGTAAAAGTTTTCGTACTTCCAAGATAGACTGATTCATTTCTACACTAGCTCTATTAATTTCGGTTGGCAAGCCTAACCTATGAGCTTCGAGTTGGGACCTCAGCCTTTCTATTTCGAGATTCTTGTCATTAATTATTTCTTGTTGTTTTAATTTCCGAACTTCAATTATATTTGATAGGACATCTTTTACAAACACTTCCTCATAATTCTTAGACTTCATAATTAAATTTCTAAGATCTATAATCTTAAAATCTGCATTAACCTCTTCCTCACCAATTTCTTGGGCAAGAAGGATTAAGTCTTCTTTTCGCGCTTTACCTAAGTAAGCCATATTTCCTGAATTTAAAGTAAACAAAATAAACCGTCACTCACTTATCTGTACCATTTTTTACGTTGGGCGCCACTTATAGCTAGCTGTAAACATCATTTTATTTTTTACAACCATTACAAAATCCTCTTACAATATTTTTTTGCAAACATCTTTCACTAAAACTTTAGAACACCAACAATAGGCGAACTACTGGATAAAATGAAAATCGCGAGCCCGCGCCATGGAGTTAGTTGGGTGGATTGTAACTAAAAAGGATGACGATGCTTTGACGTCATTTTACGATTGTTACATTGGTTGATTGATTCAACAGTAGCAGGATTTTTGTGATTGGATTAGGCAGTTTAACTGTAACTGGTAAACCGAAGTTTTATAAGAGCGGGAGTTGGAGTTTGATGCGTCATTTTTTGTTTTTTTTGCTGTGGGGTTCGTGAGTAGTTGTTCCGAGGATTATTAGGTGTATTATTTTTATTTGGAAACGTCGTCCGTTGGTTTAAGGTGTAGTGAATGGATTTAAAGTTATAATTGTATTTGTGGTTTTTAGAGTTTTTAACATGTATCTTTTAGTGGTGAATTTTAGTGTTTTTACTATGTTTTTAAATTTAGAGAGCCGTGAAGCTTGTAGAATTTCTAAATGACATAGTACACTGGTGGACAAAATTAAGAGATGGAAAGCATTTTCCCAAATATCTCGAGAAATACTGCATAAAAATAAATGAAATTTTGTATTGATATAACTTATAATATGACAATAATGTGTGGAAAGCAAAAATTAAAGTGCCATTCATTGGCAACAGTTATTGCCAACTGTCCAATTTGGACTGAATTTCATGATGAAAGATGGCAATGAAAGTGAGGCTTTTATGGTGTGTGGTCGCCTCTAGTATGGTGTGTGGTCACTAGAGATGAGTTCGGGCTCATTTTTGAAGCCCGAGCCCGAGGACTTTTAATCCGAGCCCGCCCGAGCCTGAGCAATATTGTTAAAGTTGGAGCCCGAGCCCGAAATTTCATCTAAAGATAAAAAAATTAATTACTTAATTAATAGGATACAATAAAATTTTCCGTTTGTGCAAATTAAAGACAAATATAATTGCAAACTCTCATGCACTTTATAATTCTTTATATTCATGCTTATCAAATAATGTCCGATCTCATGACTAACTAAGCAATATAAGCCACCGTTCTGAAATATCTAAAGAGCTTCACACACCTTCTATAGGCACCCGTGCCGCTATTTTTTTTAATAAGTACGTCTATTTATCCCATGAATCACTTTTTAAAATCTGTTTCAAGGAGTATGTTTAACAAAGGAGAAATTTTTCACGAGCCCGAGCCCGATTTGGGCCCGGGCTTTAGGGCTCGGGCTGAGCCCGTCTCATCTCTAGTGGTCACCTCTGACAGATAGACAGCATGCACAACGAATATGCATGCTGTGAATAAGAGAGTTAATGAGTGCTTGTGGAAGACCCCCCCCCCCACCACCACTCTTCCACTAGAACAGTTTTTATCTCCGGAATGGTTCGTATCGCAATACGGTTCGTATTCGCATCTCAAGCATTTTCAATGGGTTTAAGGTCAGGAGATTTGGCTGGCCAAACCATTCGATGAATGTCTTCTTTGCAGATATTCACCAACCAGGCGATACCTATGTGATCGGGCATTGTCGTCCACTAAAACGAATTCGGGGCCTACAGCACCCCTGAAAAGACGCACATAGGGCTTTAGGATCTCTTGCCTGTAACTCTGGGCATTCACGGAACCAGTGTCAAACACATGGAGCGGTGTGCGGATATCTTGCAAGATCCTTGCCCAAACCATCAGTCCTCCACCATCACACTGGTCCCTTTCCATGATGTTGCTGGGATGGTATCGGGTACCAGGTTCCCTCCATATGAATATTCGCCGAGAATCAGGTTGTAGACTGAATCTGGACTCATCTGTAAAGAGAACATTAGCCCATTGGAGCTGTGTCCAATGTTGGTGTTGTATGCACCATTACCATTGTACACGCTCTCTTCTGTGGGAGGGAGTGAGTGGGATGCAAATGGCGGGCTTCCTGGCATACAGCCCTCTTTCACTGAGCCTCCTGGCAACTGTCTTTCTTGAAACTAATGTTCCTGTGGCAGCAGCGAGGTCCCTAGACAGTTGTGTCGCTGTAGACGTCCTATGGCGCTTGGCTGTAAGTACCAAATACCGGTCTTCATTGGGCGTTGTTGCTCTCGGACGACCTTGTCCTGGTCTTCTGAACACTGTCCCACTGTTTTTAAACTGGCTCCACAAATTCGAAACAACTGAGCTTGGGATTGCCCTGCCTCAAGTCTACTTACAATTCACCACCTCATACCTTCCTCTAAACGATGATGTTCACTCATTTCACCTAAAAATTTACAAAAAACAACAAGATTATTCCAGAAACACAATAAAAACTGCTACTGTGTTGTAGAGTGGAATGAGCTGAGCAGCTGGATGCAGACTTTTATACCTCCTGCTGGCTTAGCAACGCCCACAAAAATACGTAAACTCAATTCAGCGACACCAGCGCCATAGTGACATTATATGGCAACCAATTGTCCAGGTTTTATGTGATGTTTTCCGAGAAATGTGTGAAAATGCTTTTCATCTCTTAATTTTGTCCACCAGTGTATTAATACATGCGCGGACGAGTGATTTTTTTTAAGTAAAACTTCTTTAGGCGAAACTAGGGAGTAACTCAGATTTATTTTCTGACGGAAGTAACGCTCAGTAAAGGAAATAACGTATCTTATCCCCCTTGCTTCTTCATTCCGCCATGACTGCAAAAACATTGCAATGTCAAGGACAAGAAGCCTGATAATTTCTACACCGCTTGTACGATCCCCTTGAAAATTTCTTCACGTATAAAAATATAGAAAACAATCTGCGCTACTTTAAAAATCCGAAAATCCCCCCGTTCCCTCATTTTAAAGCGATTTTTCGCTATTTTCAGCAACATTTCAAAAAAGTTAATCATTTGCGTGACAAAAAATAGCTATTGCAAGTGATTTTTACATTATATTGACGTCACACTTAACAAGATTTTTCCAGATTTATAAGTTTAATTATTTGCGGAACAGCTCTCGGGCGTTCGTTCCTGAGAACGTCGACTGTGCTCCCTGCGCATCGACATTACTCCCTACCTGTTTTGAAGCAAGATCTTGTCTGATGACCCTGTTCAGTGAATAAGTGTACCGGCTCTTATCAGAGCCACTGTGGAAGTCTTTCGCTGAACAGGCGGCGATCCTGCTGACTGTCTCTCACTGTTGTTACAGGCGGCGACCCAACCCGTCACCTCCGATAAACAAGGCCTACGCACCGAATACAGAAAGTGGCACTATGGTGCATTCCGTTGCTTTACTCACATGTTTTCAATGGCATTAATACAATATTTAATGGAATTATGAGTAAAAACTTGACATGATTGGTTGCCATGATACATAAATATTGTTTGTCTGTACTTAAATAATATGTAATCTTTTAATATTGCTCATGTGTTTTCGAGTTATTTATAATAATGAGCCAAATGAAAATTTTTAAACAGAATAATACTTCGAGCAAACACAGCAGAGGAAAACAAAGGTTTAAGAACACTGCCATAGAAAAACGCAATAATAGACCTTACATGCATTCGATACCAACCGACAGAAGAAAACACCAGTTTAGGAACACAGTTAAAGAAAAATACCACAGCAAAGACATTCTCTCGATTCAAACCCTACGGGAAAACATTTTAAGAAAACAGTGAAAGAATAATAGTTCAACACGGACACTTCCTGGATGCTAACCCGATATCCAGACGGAACAACGGTTTAAGAACACGGGTATGTAACACCACAAAGAAACAAACACTGGCTGCAAAGGGTTTAAGATCAAAATGAAAGAATAAAAAATGGATACTCCGTGGATTCTAACCCAACCTCAGGACGGAGCAACGGTTTAACACGGTGATGGAACACCACAAAGAAACGGACCCTGGCTGCAATCATTCCCAAACAACAGATAGAACCTGCAGTTTAAAAACACAGATACAGATAAATAATTCGAAACCTACCAGCAGACGAAATCAACGCTTAAGAAGACTGTGATAGAAAAACACTAAAAAAAATTTACACTACCTGCATTCGAACCCAACAATCAGAGGAAAACATCATTTAAAGAACAAAGTATAATACTAGACTATGGACATTCCTCCCATTCAAACCCAAACTCCCGACGGAACAATGGTATAAGAAAACAGTTAAAGAATAATACTACAATATGGACACTTCCAGAATTCTAAATAATTATCATGAATGACCGGTGATTCTTACTGGAGATTTTAATGTTAATTTTCGCTACCAAGAATCTCAGCCGTCAGTTGATTTTTAAAAAGAAAAATTGGATCTAACTATGAATACTTCTCGACTTCAATCAACAACGCGTTTCGGTACAACGATAGATGCTGTATTTTCTAGAAAGTTAGCAAATTTAGAGAGTAAAATTTATGTTTCACAGAATAGTTAACACAAACCTATAATTTCATACATAAAATATTATGATGACATTCAAGTTCCTATTTCCAGTGAATAATATGAATATAACATTTATATAATCTTTGTAAAGTACATGAATAATAAATATAATTAAATTATAATATGATATTTATTTTAAGTTTAATAATTTCAGTGATATTTATCGTAAACGTCAAAGAAGTTTTACTTCAATCGCGCCTAAAGATTACACGCACACACTTTTTTTTTATGTGTTCGTCGGAAGTGGCGTGTTGGAAGGAAAATTGGGTTTAGAGTCGTATGTAAAAATTGGAAGAAAAGTAAATGCCCCGGAACATTGACCGCTTAACAAATACATTTTTTGAGAAAACTAGAATCGGTATACGAGATAATTTAGCTGTAAATTATTGTTTTGTTTTGAAAATCCCTATTTGTCTACTTTAAATGAGATAAATGCGTGGCGTGCGAAGAGGGGTGAGAAGAGTATGCCCACGAGGACTGTGAAGTATTGTTTTTCATTTTGTCGTGAGGTTTGTGAAGTAATGGAGGATATCGCCTCCTTGGGTTCGAGGCTATAAAGGTCACGTGACGGTGGAAAACAAACAACCATTTCTCCATAGGCTTATGTGCTGGACTCCTGGTAATAAGCGCAAAATCAAAAAAATAATAATTATGCCTCTGTATTGTGCTGCCTACGAATGTTTCAATAACTCTCTGGAACCTGTACATGACTGCAAAAAGATATCTCTCCAAAGATTCCCATTAAAAGGTGCTAACATATTAAAACTTATACTGAGACGAGGCTATTTCAGCCACGTGTCGATGGAAAATATACATTTCAACCAATCAGATTACAGGGCTACTCATCAACGCAGCCGAAAGGTCACGTGTTGGTGGAAGAATGACGTCACACCGATAAACCTCATTGTTCCTCAGAAACCAAAAAAAAAAAAAAAAAAAAAAAAAGAAGAAGAATTGGTGATACAGATTGGGAAGAGTATTGAATTTTCTTGGGGTGAGGGGTATAGTTTTAAGTATTTTCGTAGTTTGCGGGGTTTTGTATATGAAGCAGGTGCTTTTAAGGTACTTTTTGGTAAAAAAAAAAAAAAAAAAAAAGTAGGTGTTTTGGCGAAGAATTATGTAATGGTCGTTTATAGCAGGTATTTTTTGAGTGAGAAATATTCACGTACCCTACAGCCAAGTTTTTATTTTATTTTTTTTTAAATTGATGAAAGATTGCACTTTTTAGAATATGGATATGTGAAGGTGAGTAATTATTTCTTTTGTTTTTGCTGTTCTGTGAAATGGTGATTCAAACGAGAAAAATTTTGGCGATGAAAAAAGCGCAAAGATGCGTGATGTTGGCGACAAAAAAGTCGCCAAACATAGGCGACACTCGCTTACGAAATTGCTCCCAGCAACAACATTCAAAATTAATAATTAAAAAACAATATTGCAATTTGTATAGGAATTTTAGTGTGATTTTAACTTTCATATTTCTTGGATAACTTTTAAAAATTAACTGATTACTCTTCTTGCTATTTACATTAATGAGGTTTCAAACGAGTTGCTCATTTTAATGAAGTTTCCGTTATTCTTATGATGCAGCTGACGCTCAAATAGATTTGCTTTTCTTTTTTTAAACACAGTTATTTTTAATTATTTAAATATTACGAACGATTTTATAGAATAAACACTTACATTTTTTGTAACTATTTCTTTTCAAATCCAAGTTTTGTGGGAGGGGGCAAGGGGGGATCCGACTCCCCTGCCCCGTCCGGACCTCAGTATAGGAAATGTGAAGTAAATTTTGCGATAAATTCAGTTTTTAAAATTTTCCTTAGATTATGCAAAGGCACATAAAAATTACGCAAATATTTATAGGAATTTTGGTAAAATGTAAACCACTGGGAGACCTGCAAGGCCCGATGACTATAGAGCAGCAGTTTTGGATAAAATATTGTCGGTTTCCCATCGGCGAAATTGCTCGTCTAGATCACCTCTATGTATGAATAAAAAATTCATCTATTGCAGAAAATCAAAAGGGTTCTTGCCGATGTCTTAATTCCTTCCCAGATAGCACAAACTTGTCCAGAACACGCCTAGAAGACGTCATATTGATAAGGTGACATGCCCATTAAACATCCAGGATTCATCCAGTTCTCGTCCATTTTACGTCAATATGGAACTATAGGACGCCCATATGACGTCTTATAGACATACATATGGACGTATTTGTCTATTTATAGACATTTTACGGTCGAATCCTGGACATCAACAAACACCATTTAATAATTTTTAGCTAATTTTTTGCAATGATTAATTTAAATTTATCGTTACATCTTGATAACAAATTTTGTAAAAATATTCGTACCTAATTTTTTAAACCAATCTTTAAGTACTTGCCCCGCTTCAGATTCGAATCCTTAATCATGGACTTCACAGTAGAGTATGCAAAATGTTGAAGTAAAGATTTTTTAGTTTCGGACGGAAAAAAATATGCAGCTATTCGTTTTTGGATGTTGAGTCGCTAGAGAATTTTCTTTTTTTGTATGAAAATATGAGTTTCTTTTTTACACTATGCCGCTTTTATAGGAAATAATAATACATAAAAAGTATTTTAAATTTCAAAAGTTCCCCCGACAAAAAAAACAAAAAAAACAAAAAAAAAAAAACTCTAGAATTTAAAATGTTTTTAAACTTTTTTGGGTAAAATGTAATATCAATAAAAACGTAAAGTATAATAAATTCATGCGTCGTAAGTACAGTATTATGTAAAATGAAAATTAATCACAAAAAAGTAACTTTTCCATACTTTGTCTATTTCTGGACTTATGCATGCACACATTCATTTAATGTCGTATCGCTGACATAGTGTGGATCATCTGGAATACGTCTATAAATGGACTTATACTGCATATTCTAATCATGGACATATTCTGGATTTTCTAGATTATATCCATAAATAGATGTCTTAGCGATGTCTATGTATGGACATGGATGTATTATGGATGAGTTGGATCAGAAATAGACATAAAATGGACAAGTGTGTTATTTGGGATGAGTGGGTGAGTTAACGATGAGTGTATGAACACCCATGCAGAAAACGAACAGTCATTGCTACTAGGGAGGAAAACGGAAACGGTTCCGGAAACGGACAGATTTCGAAACGGATCATAAGAGCGAGTTCGGACAGAGATGACCGTCTTCAGAACCGAATGGGTACGGACTCGGACACAAATGACTTTCGGAACCAAATGAACGAAAGGAGCGGGTCCGGACCCAAATGACTGTTTTCAGAGCCAGATGAATGAAAAGAACGAGTCTGGACCCAAATGACCGAAAGGAGCGGATCCGGTTTCATTTTTAGAGATGGATCCGCATCCGACCCGTTCCACATTCGGATTTGTTTCTCCACACCCGTTCCGACACATCACTAGGGCAAAGCTTATTTGCACCCTTTCTGGCAACCCTATACGCCTCGTGATTGGCTCATTCGGAATTCTCTTATTTACCTGGTCTGCCAGAATAGAAAATGAATCGCGGGGTGTACATAAGGTTTTACGCCAACAGGAAGTTCTTATATGGACCCTTTTGTTGTTTGTTTACATATCCTTATTTGAACCCCTGTCGCGTAAGATGATAATAAAAACAGTGAGATTTACCTAATTTTTAATTAAAGATGTTCAGAATAAGAAATGATTTTGTTTTGTTTATAAAAGTTATTTATGCTGTTATAATTTTATTCACTTTAATATATTATATTTTAAAAGAATAAAAAAATGATTTAAAAACTTCTATAATAGCTATTGTTTACTTTGATTTCATGTTCTAATCTACGTTTGCTTAAACTTCAAGCGTATTAATCAAATTGTTGCAATCTTATTTTTTTAATTATTATTATCTATTTTTAATATGCATCGTTCAAATACTAAACGTTTATAATCCGTTACCTTGCCAACCATTTATCAAGTAAAATCCTGTTTTTAACGAAAAAATATTTATCGATATTTTATTGTGTAAACGTCATTACTAATTATATTAGGTGAGAAATCTTGATATGAATTGTACACTGGATGTAACAAGCATACTTTTGGTTTACTTTTTGAATACTCTTACTGAGCTTAACTAGCAGTGAAAATTGTCTTTTCATTTAGTCTATCTTTCCCTTAATTTAAATTTAATCTAATATTTTAAACAATTGTCAATCTTAATTGTGTAGCGACAAAATTTGTACTGTTTTCTTTCTTTTCCCATTAAATTAAAGTTGCTATTGTTGTTTCTGTTTATTTTATTGTAAAATAGTTTGTATTTAAATATGTGCAATCAATTAATATTTAGAAAAATAAAGCCTTATAATCAGAAAAAAATCCTTACATTGTTTACATCCATCAGGGTTATTTTATTGTTAAAAAGATAGGAGCATTATGTGTTTTATAAGAAAGTGCTTACTCTTAACATTTAAATTACGAAATTTTTTCTAATTCTATTTAGTACATTGTACACTTTATTGTACATTGATAATTAAAGGTCCTGATCTTAATTTTATTTATGTAAATGACTGAAATTACTATGTTATTGCTGTTGTTTTAAGCCTTTTCAGTTTAGGTATTTAGATTAAACCAAAATTAAACTTAATGTTTGCTTCTAGAACATGTTTAGCCATACTTTAGTTTGAAAATTACTGCAGAACATTATTTATATAATTATATGTACAATTATTATATATACATATACATTAAATTTCTAAATTTGTATCATGTAAAAAAAATGGTATTAAACCAATTATTCTTAATGAGCACAACTTATGTGTTAGCATAATTGTTATTTTTTAATATAATCAATTTTAATTATACATTTAGTTATGCCAAATGTAAATATACTGCATAAGTTATCATATTGTTCTATTTCTTTTATGGATTAGTTTTTGACAGTTTAAACTAGTTTTTGATGCTTGTCATGTCAAAAACCCAACTCAAGCTTTTTGTATATATGTGTTTATGTCATAGGCGCACCCACGGAGGGGGCTATGGGGGCTAAAGCCCCTCTAAACCTGGAGCATTAGATACAAAAAGCTTTAAAAATTGAAATTTGTCTCTAATGAGTTAAAATACTTTATTTTAAAAATTGTCCTCAAATTATTTCTATTGTTTTTGTGGGGGAGGGTATTAATTAAAAGTGGGAATGATGGTTTTTAAATAAATACTTACAGTTAATGTGTGAAATAAAATTAAACTTGGGCACAATGCCTCTTAAAAGTTGAATAATTATTTATGACTCTAATAAGTTATGTTGATAGTGGGCTTGTGTTGTATGGGCAAGCTCTCATTGCTTTAACGTTATAAGCAGTGGTATATACAAGTGGTGGAGTCAAACCCTCCCCCTTGTCAAAGTTTTTTTTAACAAAATGTCCATAAATTTTGAGTTTTTAGCTTAAATATTATGCATTTTAACACAAAGTTATGTCTACAACCATGGGTGCCTGGATGGAGGTGCACTTGCACCCGCCCTCCCCCTTGAGTTTCAAAAAAGTATAATTAACCTGAAAATATAAATAATTTGTTTTACCCTTAGTGCAGTAAAAAAAAAAGAGCCTGAATGTGTGTGTGATATTTTGTATTCTACGTATAACTGTCGCATTAAATTAGCTGTTGAGACCTGTGTTTGTGGCTTAATATTTTCTACCATTGTACATAAATTTTAAAATTTTTAGAAGTCATCCACATTTTTATTTTGGGATAATGTTGGTGCGCGCACATGAGTCCTCATAATGTATTGACTAACGCTTACAGTCGTAGTAGTGTTAAATGCCTCACGGCATGTGCCCACAATTAGAACAAAATATTTTGAAATAGTCACAATAATATTATAGGTAGGCGGGACCGGGCTTGTCTCAAACCATCAAAATCATTCCATTAACAAACAGATAAACTGAGAA
>JAWZYV010002810.1:0-14440 GCA_038373885.1 Cheiracanthium punctorium
ACCATCTTACTGTGGCTATCTAGGATTAAGATGACGACACCCCCTAGGTCTCATGACTCTTAGTTTGCTAAAGGGCGAGACCAAAATATCAACACCACAGCCTGTCTTTCACGTCAGCCATGATGAAGCTAGCTGTGATCTCACTATGGCTATAGCATAGATATAGGGATCTCTAGATTGAGCATAACGGGAGAAAACTTGTTCTCCCCAAACGGTAGACATATTAGGGGCATGAACATGCGCAGAATGACAGTAAGTTAAATTACAATGGTATTTTAAATTATTTAAGAGCAATCTGTAAGTTTAAAAAGCGCTCGTAACTATATATCCCCTACCCCCGAACTTGTTTACATTTCTAAAGTAATAATACATTGAATGTTCTAGTTTACTCTGACAGCAGCCATGATAGCGGCATAAATGGTGTGAGTTTCTGGCATCAAAAAGCATACGATTCTAAGCCTTAAATGCTTTATCTTGGTATCTATATAAATAAAATTAGACTTTTGTCTGTACATTGCTTGGAATTCAAAAATTTTGCGATTTCTATCCGTTTCAAGCACCCGGGAATCCGATGCGACCCTCAAAAAAAAGTTTGTCTGTCTGTCATTCTGTCGTTCTGTCGTTCTGTCATTCTGTCATTCTGTCCGTGACGCTTTTTCTGTTTAAGCATCACGTAAAAACGGCTGAAGCGAATGATATGAAATTGGGTGTCATGATAGGTTGTCACTCAACTTAAAACATAGGCGTGGAATTTATAAAAAATCTTGATTGGATTTTGAGATTTTGCGAAAATCGTTTTAAACTGCGTAAATTTGTGTTCAAGCATCACGTAAAAACGACTGAAGCGAATGATACGAAATTGGGTGTCATGATAGGTGGTCACTCAACTTAAAACATAGGCGTCCAATTTTTAAAAAATCTTGATTGGATTTTGAGATTTTGCGAAAATCCTGTCAAACTGCGTAAATTTGTGTTCGAGCATCACGTAAAAACGACTGAAGCGAATGATATGAAATTGGGTGTCATGATAGGTGGTCACTCAACTTCAAACATAGGCGTCAAATTTTTAAAAATTTTGATTAGATTTTCAGATTTTGCGAAAATCGTTTCAAACTGCGTAAATTTGTGTTCGCACATCACGTAATAACTGCAAAGGTGAAAAAATGATATTTGGTGAAATGATAGGTGGTCACTCACCTTGAACTATAAGCATCTAATTTTAAAAAATCGATCCGATTTCGAGATTTTGCGAAAATTGTTTAAAACTGAGTGAATCTTTGTTCCCGCAATACGTAATAACGACTAAAGCGAATGATATGAAATTTGGTCACATGATAGATGGTTGCTCAACATAAACTATAGGTATCCAATTTTTTAAACATTTTCATTAGATTTTGAGATTTTGTGAAAATTCTCTCAAAATACTTTTATATTTCTTCAAACATAAAGTAATAACAACTAATACGAATGATACGAAATTTAGTGATATGATAGGTAGTTGCTAATCTTAATTTATAGGCGTTTAATTTTTAAAATATTTTGATTACATTTGGAGATTTTGCGAAAATCGTTTTAAAATGCTGAAATTTTGTTCCAGCATCACGAAATAAAGACTGCAGGGAATGAAACGAAATTGGGTGACAGGATAGGTTGTCACTCAACTTAAATTCTAGGCTTCCAATTTTTCAAAGATGTTGATTAGATTTTGAGATTTTGCGAAAATTATTTCTATATTCGTAAATATTCGTTCGCGCATCACATAATTACGACTAAAGCGAATGAAATGATATTACTTAGTGACTCTCTTAACCTGTAATATTTTAACAATACATAAAAATTATAACTTCGCTTTCTTTACTTTGGCAACATACTACATCCATTCTGTGTACTCCTACAATGCTGACGAAAGTTCTTACTTTTTGGAAATTTGCATTCACTAACCCGTCAAGGACGGGTACTTCAGCTAGTTCCTAAATAAATAGACTACAGGTGCTGTTGAATTTTGATATGCATAGTTGTTGCGTGTGCATATTTTACCTGGTAAATATATAATAAAAACCAATATACAATACGGAAATACCAAAGTTAGTGCAGGGACTTGGATATAGGACGATTATCGACTAGCGGAAGATGGGTGAACTAACGTCAGTCTCTCTAAGGAAAATACTCTATCCCTTTTAATGATTAGCTGCATAAGTTTTCTCTAACAACGATAAGCGACGACTCAAGATGCAATCTACTACTGACGCACTCACGCGTACGACAAAAACCTAATGGTTACGATTTACAGCGCCATCTTAGAGGCAAATTTCATTTAGCTCTTTGAGAATACGGCGATAGTCGTCCTATATCCAAGTCCGTGGTTGGTGCAATACTTTACTTACGGATGTCTTACTTTCATAAGTGATAATGGCCGCATTAGTAAAGGCCAAACGAGTTACACTCGTGCAATGAATTTCCGTATAAGGTGTTTGTAAAAGAAACTGAGTACATTCAGTTTATAAACTAAGGCGTTCGTATACAGTACAGTTAGTTTCAAACTAAGTAAATTGAGCACGAAGCAGGTTAATCCAGTTATGAAATGGCGTCCGTAGTTACGAAAAGTATGTTGCATTATAAAAAGTATTTTACGTTTGCTGAAGCTGCTAGAAACTACAACGAAGATACAGAATTTTTCAAAGGTAATCATTTTCTTGTATTTTTCACTTTAGCAAATTCAAAATGCATATTTAGTGTTGAGATTGATGTTTATTTAAGCCGTTATTAGCGAAATTTGAACTTCTCTTGCTAAGTACTTTTGAAAAAATGAAGTTAAATTTTGATTTGTGCACTTCAATTACGGCTACTTTCTGTTTTAAAAATCCTGTTGATTTTATATCGGGCGCATTCGTAAACGACAAACTCGTTGCACGAGTTTTCGTAAGAAAACTGGAATGCGTGTGTTTAGTGCTGTCAGTGGTTATCAGTTTCTTTTGACTTTACGAAAAACTTCAGTTTATTTAGTTTCGTCGCCTAGGAGACGTGTTTGTTTACAATTCGCGAATGCTTTAATTTTGCTGAGGAGAGATTTTAGTACATACTAAATATAAAATCAACAGGATTTTTAAGAGAAAGAGTGGCCATAATTGTAGTGCACAGATCAAAATTTAGAAATTTCAACTTAAACTTCATTTTTTCAAAAGTATTTAGCAAGAGAAGTTCAAATTTCGCTAATAACGGTTTAAATCAACTTCAATCTCAACACTAAAATATGGATTTTTGAATTTACTAAAATGAAAAATACAATAACATGATTACCTTTCAAAAATTACGTAAGGATGGATGTGAGACGACTTTTTGCGAGACGAGAAAAAGTTTTACAACTTTTTTGCGAGACGAGACAAACATTTTTAACATTAGGATATAGAGATTTTGCGAGACGAGACAAAGCTTTTCGGCTGTTTTGCGAGAGGCGAGACGCCTATTTTTTGTCTCGCGTCCATCCCTAATCATGCACCTTCGTAACAGTTTCTAACGTATGCATGAATTTCCTCCTCGAAAACTAATATTTGCAGCTTCAGCAAACGTAAAATACTTTTCAGAACAACATACTTTTTCATAACAACGGACGCCATTTGAAAACAGCAACAATGTGCAGCAAGTGTATCTTCTCAAGAACCGAATGGACCTGCTCCGTGCTGAGTTTATTTAGTTTGAAACTAACCGTACAGTTTTGTATACGAAATCTCTAGTGTATAAGCTGAATGCACTCAGTTTTCTTTACAAACACCTTAGATGGAAACTCGTTTCACGAGTGTAACTCGTTTGGCGTTTACGAATGCGGCCAAAGATTGGAGGAAGAGGGAAGTGTCCTGCGTATAGACTACAGACCACCAGTGTTTACAAAACTGTTGTGCAACGTACGTCTTCATAGATCAAGGTATATATGTTTTCTTTTTTTTTTCTTTGTGTGAGAGAGACAGTAAAAGATCTAAAATAATACACATCGTATTTTCCATTGTTAACCTGTAATTTTAGAATGCCTTCGTAAAGTGAATTGATTTCTTTTCATTTTAAGTAGAAGGTAGGTAAAATCATACAAGCCGGTGCGCACCCCGCATGTAAACACGGCGACAGCCGCTGGAGCTTGGCAACCGCCAAGCTCCAGCGACTGTCGCCAAGCATTTTGCACGATCAGCAAAGTATTTTAACACATTAAAATTGCACATATATTCCACTTACAAAAACATTAAAACAAAATACAACGTCCATATTTAACCAAAAGAACGTCTGCAAATTCAGTAACAGGCAATTTAAAATCAGCAAACAGTGGACAGTTTTTAACTAAAAAAAATACAGTGGATTAAGCAACTTAGTTGTACAGTTATGTAAACTATGCAACCAGTGGATCGTTTTTAACTAAAAAAACCTCAGTGGATTCAGCAACCTAGTTGTACAGCTATGTAAACTATGCAACCGGTGGATCGTTTTTAACTAAAAAAACCTCAGTGGATTCAGCAACCTAGTTGTACAGCTATGTAAACTATGCAACCAGTGAACCGTTTTTAACTAAAAAACCTCAGTGGATTCAGCAACCTAGTTGTACAGCTATGTAAACTATATGCAACCAGTGGACCGTTTTTAACTAAAAAAACCTCAGTGAATTAAGCAACCTAGTTGTACAGCTAATGTAAACTGGGCAAACACTGGCCCGTTTTCAACTCAAAAAAACATCGGTGGATTCAACAACTTAGTTGTACACCTCTTATAAAATATATTTTTAGAATAGCACTTAAATAGCACTTACGAAAACATAAACACATCAAATATCCATTTAAAATTCACATTAAAAACCTTAAACATTGCAAAGATTCGTTAAAAAAGAGCACTTACCTATATATTTTTTAAATAACTGCTCAGAAATGTCCCCAATACCCACCGGCTTATAACGTAACACCAGCATGCTTTCTTTTATTTAGCTTTATATCACACTATATTTCTTACAAACACGCACAAATTCGTTTCATATATTAACACTAGCTGACCCGGCAAACGTTGTTTTGCCATATAAATTATTCCTAGGATTATTTTAGTAGAAAGAAATGACCAACTTATTGTAAGTTTGTGAGGATGTGGTATATGAGTGGAAGAGGCATGGAGCGCTGTGAACGATGCTGGAATATAAGAATAACACAATACCAAACATATATTTTTAATTAGTTGTAATTTATTCTTTAAATTTATATATATCGCTAATTACAATAATTTTACTAAAAAATAATATCAATCCCTTAACGCAATAGAGTGTACAATATTTTTTGTTATCCCATCTTTAGATAACACAAACTGGATGCCCACTGTATGGTTTGCCCACTCGAGAGCATGTCACGTATGACTGTCCGTGTGAAAAACATGGCGTGCTGAAATCTAATCCACAAACAGACATAGTTTGGCCTTGAGACTTATTGATAGTCATTCCATAAAAAAATTTGCCCCCCCCCCAAAAAAAAAGGATGAAAATCTGAAACGCTTTCAGATTTTAAATACGCACTATAGTGCTAAATATTAAAATCGTATCATAATTTATGCGTCGTCCCTATTTTTCGTCCTTATTCCATTAAGTTGGAAAGTGTTATCATTATTCATGACCGTGCTGTATTTTTCTTCCTTATTTTATAAAACCCATCTTTGGAATCGAAATCTATCTTAAAATCGCCTACTAAAACTATTTTACAATCTTCGCCAAGTATATTACAACTATACTTCACCATTTTATATATTGTTTCCTACTTTAACGCCTCGACTCTCGCCAAGGAGGCGATGATTAAACATATGCAGTTACTATGACGATTTTTTGCATTTATGTAGAAATCGTAATTTAGAATGAAAATGGCGATTTGGAACAACATGTAAGTACAGCATGCCGTTACATTTTTATTTATTTTGGATTACCAATTAATGTAGTTTTAATAATTAAATGTCTTCAAATTCCTTAACTGGAGCGTTTATCGCTAGTTTGTTTACTTTAGTTATCACCTAGTTCTTTTGGGTGCGTTGAAACGGTACTTACGTGTTATCCCGGCGGTCACTTCCGCAAAACTACTTTTTCGTAGATTTTAAATACGTTGCCAATCGTATTCCAAACCATCAACAATTTCATGTGCCCGGCATTTATCTTGGTGAAAAATTGCTTGTCTTGGCAGACCGCCGGTATAATACGTAAGTACCGTTGAAACTTGTGTATAACTCCCAGAGACCAATGACTGCAAAGCTCGCCAAAGTACGGGGATTTTTTAGGTTGGCGAGAGTGGGGGCGTTAAAATAGGAATCAACTCTTTCTTGTACCTAAAACACATCTTTGGAATCGAAATCTATCTTAAAATCACCTACTGAAACTCTTTTACAATCTTCGGCAGGCATATTATTCCTGTAGGCATATTCCAACTATACCGCAAAGACATTTTAAATGCTGTTTGGAATGAGCATCATAATCCACGAGTGTACCGTGTTTTCCTTTCTTGTTCCACAGAGCACTTCTTCGGAATAGAAATCTATATTAAAATCGCCTAATAAAACTCTTTTACAATATACGCCAGGCGTTTTCTAACTATACGCGAAATATATTTATAATAAATTGTCACGTTTTGGCACCACATTTAGCGATCCATTATCAAAAATTGCAAACCTTGTGAGACTTTCAGCATTTTATTAACGCCCCCCCTCCACATTATCTGGCAAACACATTTGAAAAGTGACTCGACACGCTAATGTCTACACAGAAATCCTGATTGAAATTAATAGCACTCTGGGGCTAAACATTTTGAGGTGGACCGCCCTTATGACTTAGGGGTATGAGACATAGTTAAAAACCTATTCTCAGACCTATCGAATACACGTAGAAAATTTCATTAAAATTGGTCGAGTGGTTTCGGAGGAGTTAGGTGACTAACACTGTGACAGGAGAATTTTATATATTAGATAACACATTTCATTCTCTTCCATCAATAACAGAAACAATTTCAAATTCCCAAACCTGACGAAACACGTATTCTTTATGGTTGCCAGTCACAACTACCACCGGCAGGTAACTACACTTTGGCGGTCCATCGCTCACTCCAGCGTCAGATTGTTCGCCAATGATTTGTAAACAAAAACATTGATATGTAAACAAGCACCGTATACGGAATATAGTCCGAAAGGGATTATTGAGACTACTATTTAACGATCGAGGCTTATGTACCTTGTAATTGTAGAGAGACTGCTTTATATGAAAGCTGTGGTTGCTGTATTGTACATGACCTAGGCCAAAAGTACTGCAAGTTTCAGAAATCTAGAGATTTTTCAAAAATAAGCCTCGCTCTTCCTCTTCTCTCGAAATAGCCTGTAAACTTGCCATATTTAAATCCTCTGTAGAATTTATGGAGTATAATTGGTAGGAATATATCTCTATACCATTCTAAACAAAAATGATAGCTTCAGGAAACAATAATTAAAGTTTAACACCAGGAAATATCGAAAGTAGTGTTTAAAAACCATGTGAATTTCATGAAAGGCTACTGTAACCAAAGCAAAGGAAGCCCATCAACATGCTAAATGCTTTTTGGCTTATATGAAATCATTTATTATTTTTTCCGACCAGAAGAATTTAAAATTAATTCTTTATTTATTTAGTTTTATTCCGTGGGAACAAAATGGATTATGATTTTTGTATATTTTTCGTTAATTTTTCCACAAATTAAATAATCACTTTTGTTCAATAATTCAATCATACCTTCTCTTTAAAATTATTTAACATGCTGGCATTTAAAAATGTCAGCTGAATTGAAAAACTTTTTTTTTTGGGGGGGGGGGGGGTTGAAAAGTCTTAATTTCTCCAACTTTCAGTACTTTTGGTAAGTAGCGTATGGCTGCTACTCACCGCATTTTTAAAAGGGAACAATTATTTGGTAAATATAAAAAGCATATTTAAATTATGGACAATTTAAGTATATTTAAGAATATTCGAGAACGGAAAACAGACATAAAAATGTTGCACAGGGAAATAGATATCACATATTCTTTAACTATAATTAAAAGTGTTAAAAGCGAGAAATTGATAATAGTGAAAAGAATGTAACAGCTTCCAAATTAATTTACTTAATCAGAGGAGTTTTTTAATTAAAAAAAAGTATATTTAACACCCGTCTGTTCTAACTTTTCTCAACATGAGATAACGTTGCTTCTTAAGTTATCTAAAATATTATCTATTTCAATAGTGTATATATTTTATCCAGTAATTTCAACATTAATTGAATTTACTATCAAATATCCTTTAGCGTCAAAATTTTATTAGACATTCTAATAACCTCTCCCTTGACCCACAAAAATGCAAACACGAACTTGATCCTATAAAATTTAAAGACATACTGTGTGATTGGCCGATGGTTATTATTCGGATGAGACGCCGCGTTACTCCTAAAATGTTTGAGGAATGTACCAACACTTTCTAGAATGGGGTTGCAGAAGCAATATGTCAGAAAGAATGTGCCAGAAAGGGGTTGTGAAGGTCACTTGTCATCTGAAAGATGAGCTTTGTAATGAATAACGCATTCCGATAGACCGCTTATTTAGAAATAATCGGAAATCGTAAGCGCATGGAAAGAATAATTCATAGTTTGTTACTGCAACCTCTAAAATTAGACTAATTTCAAGAGACTAAAAAAAATCAACGTGTAACTGTGTTCATCGATGTGTTAAAGGAATGCATAGTTTAACGAACCATGGCCATATCCTCTTTATAATGACATTTCAAAACGGTTCAATGAAATAATCAACTCTAAAAAAAAGTGCATTTTATGTATTAGATGTTGCTCTTAATTACTTCGCCTCCTATTTTACCTTTACCGTTAACAACAGATTAGACTTATTTTTGTATTAAAGTAAATGTAAGAAATATGGGGGAAATAGAACACAAACCAATTAAAATGGGGTGGGGCAAAAAAAAAAATTATAGACCAACCATTTACTCTTTTCTCAAAATTTGTGATAAAATATTTACTTTGTTAAGAAATGTCTAATACACAGTCAACGTTCGTTTTTGCAAACGTCTTTTTCATTTTGCAATGGACACTTTGCGATGAAACAGGGAAAGGCAAGACGTGGTGGAGGAACTGTTTTCCTTTGTCTTAAGTGAAATTTTGTGTTATGTTAAGCAGTTTTGTCTTCAAGGTTCGACTGTGTCATCATTTCCCTTATTAAGTTATGAATAAATACTCTATTCAGTGGCGTATTTAAGGGGGAGAGCGAGGTGGTCTGGGCCCCCTTCCTATATGTAAAGCTATAATTACAAAACAGCTATTCTAAAACATTTACATTAATTTTATGGGTTTAACTTAGAAAGACCCCCACGGAGGGCACCCCAACCTTCGACCTAGAGCCCACACAGAGCTAATCGGTCGTATTCTCACAAACAAACAATGGGTTTAAAATACCGGTTAATCCCCCCTCCATTCCGAAATGAAAACCTATATACGCTACTGACTGTATTTTTTTTTTAAGTAGTGTTATTCAGCATAATGCTATAGATACAGTTTTGAAAATGCACATAATAAAAGTTACATGATCCTCATGGGCTTTTAATCCAGAGGATTTTCCCTTCATGTTCAAATAAATATGCATGAGACAGCTTACAACTGTCGAAAAATATCGTGATTTTTTGTTAAGTTTAATGAACCGTTGTTTGGAAACGAAATAAAGTGACTCCTTTGTATGTTGTTTCGTTTTGCTTCTTTTTGTATTAATTCTTTTGGAATTTGGCCTCACCTTGGCACAGTGGTTATGTCACTGAAAATGGTAGACAGCCGAAGTGTGAAGGTCCCGGGTTCGGGTCCCATCGCGCGGCTGTCGATCTAAGGGTCTGGAGTTTTGGTAGGTTTTCTCCAGATGTAACGTGAATACGCGTTAGAACCCCTTAGAAAGTCCTTCTGCCAAAGCATCCCCATCCTAGGCAGATCGCCCAGTGTAGCGTTTCCTTAATCACACACATCTTTTGGAATTACCATGGCGCTTACAAATTAACAAAGAACTATTACAATAATTAAAATTAAATATAACTATATTAAACGAGACATCGATAATAAATATTTTCTCAGTGAAATATTTGAACAACCTAAATTTTCCTCTAATATATAAATACGTATTCAAACTTTCTATTACGCTTTGAATATTCGGTATTTAAATAAAAAGGAAAAAAATCAATACGATAATTATACTATTTTATTGTCTAAGTTTTTATGTAAATACTTTTAAATATAGCGTGAAAATGTGTAAAAATTACCTTTTTTCTGCTGTGAGCAAACAGTTCATTTTTTATCTTACGCCCTATTTTCTTCTACGGGTCACTGGTTTACACACAATAATCGATACTGCAATAATGAAAAAATCTTTTTCCTGAAAGAATCAGCTAAAACGGAGAAATTGATACGTGTACAAACATGTCCACACGGATTATAATAAGTGTTTTTTTTTAATTAGGATAATGAGTTAACATAAATTATAGATACACAGATCTGTATAATTTTTGCTCTGTTATACAGATCAATCTGCATAAATTAATCTCTTTAACAGAAACTATACAGATTAATTTTCATATGAAAGTTCCTATTAATTAGAAACTATGAAGCTTAAAATATTTTAATCGTATCAAAATCAATCGCAGAGGAATTTCATTACATAAATTCAAGATATTGTCGTGACATTTATAAGATTACGAAAAAATTTATTCATCATCATGAAACACATTTTTTTTTTGTAATCATTCGAATTTAATGCGATAATTAAATGTTCTAATATTCATTTCAAAAATATTTCTTGCTTGTTAACGGACAACCGTTTTTATTACATTCTCCAGGTTTTGACGGTGCCTTAGTGATAAATCGAATTCAGACATTTTTCAGAATATTTTATGCTTCTCCCTAAAAAATACAGTAGAATCCCTATAAATTGGTAGATACGTTCTAACGTTAGACGAATTCGTGTTGTACGAAGCCTGAGTTATACTCCACCTGGAGTGTAAAATGCTTGTTCCACGCTTTATGTGAGCGAGTGCAAGAAAAGAGTTATGAAAACTAAAAACTAATTTTAGATAACGTAAAAATTATATAATTAGGCTTAGGCTTAATAATCATTAGGCTTGTATGCATTATAG
This sequence comes from Cheiracanthium punctorium, assembly GCA_038373885.1. Classification (NCBI taxonomy): domain Eukaryota; kingdom Metazoa; phylum Arthropoda; class Arachnida; order Araneae; family Cheiracanthiidae; genus Cheiracanthium; species Cheiracanthium punctorium. The sequence continues at coordinate 11,165 of JAWZYV010002810.1, forward strand.
AATCTGTCTAAATTTATTTAACACATATTTCACTTAAACACTGCTTACTTCATACTATGCATGCAACAGAGATAATTCATATGTATTTCCTGTAGATTAAATTGGGTTTAAATTCGCAAAGATTTATTTTCTTAACAATTTTTCTTCCTCAAGTTTAAATAGAATAAAATAAATCATACAATATAAAAGTTCTTTCAGATATTTTTAATATACACCTCAATTAGAAACAAGCAGACTATCTCCATGGTTCACCATATAAATTTTTTTCCGCCCCCGAAACGGCGGCTTGTGCCTGTATTACTACGGGCTAAAATTACAGAAGGGGACACTTCTCTTAGGAAGTGGGATAACGCCTTTATCGCATACAGATGGAGCAAGACACACTCGGTAACTGCGCATCTCCTGCTTCTGTTCATCTCAGGTTGTTTATATTTCCATGAAGGCAGCGAAGGATATAATAATTTTTGAATTCAGATGTGTTTTAATTACATGATTGTCTTAAAATACCATTTCTGAATTAATATAGGCAATAGTTTCGAAGCGAAGTAATATTACGTATGCAATGTCATGTTATTATTCTGACCAAAACCTGTATTTTAAGACATATTAGTAAATTTAATCCATTTATGCCTAGTGTCCCTTTTTTGGGACGGCATTTTCGCTATTAGTCGAAAACGTTATTTATTTTTCCTAGCCTTTATTCATGAGTATTGAGCCTCAACTCTACAAAATATTTTAACATGACCAAGTAGGATGTTGATATTTCGATTTTTATGCATAATGATTTTAAAAGAAATCATCCCTTGTTCAAGAAATTGACATCAGAAATATATCTATTATTTCTGTTATCGGTAAAAATCGAAGAAAGTCGCAAAAATATCCAGGCACAAATGGGTTAAGAGATTGTATGTGTGAATGCAATATTTAAAAAATGTTTATTTATTATGACGGTCATGCTCAAACATGCAGTATTTACGTTTATTTCATGATACGACCGTAGCTGACGAAAACTTCTTTTCCGTCAGCGACGATATACGTACTCGTGAACAAATATAAACTCAATATTTTAATTATCATAAGATAGAAACTTTCTTTCCCCTTATTTTATTCATTTGTTGCGAAGGCAACCACGTGAAAAAAATAATTAAAATTTTGTGGACGTGTTCATAATCGCGTTCATATGCTAGGTTGGGAAATTAAAAACGTCTAAAACTAGTTATCAGTCAGCGCGTGAAATGCTTTATTTTTTACCGCTAGGATCGCTGCACATCACTAGATTTCCAATTTTTACATAATTGAAACTTATTTGGGCTACCAAAGTGGAGAGTGTCCACTCCAATAATATATCTCCGTGACTACGGTATAGGCGAATATTTCTTTTAGTGTTGACATTCAAAAATTATATTAATTACTGGAGCTAAAGCGTAATAAAATCAGAACATATTTCTCATTTTATCGTGCTGTACGAGACTCTTTTAACGTTTTATGCGAACACGATCGCAATTTTTTCGCCGTGTAATACGAATCCATCTTATATGAACCCGTGTTATTAGGGGGGGGGGGGAGTCTACTACAAGCATAAAAAAATATGAAAACAAGTTCCTTTGCCATCCTTAAGGATTTTGTTAAATCAGATTTATTAATCATGAAATAGGGATAAAAAAAAGGGGGCGCTGGCCTCCCTTCTTCCATACGACATCGTGCTAATGCCTTCCTAACCCCTGATTTGTTTAAATCTGCCCTCATTAGATTGCCGCAGTAAAATACTGCAGATGATCATGATGTAAGTAAATACATGGCTCACTGAGATAAGTAGAGGCTGTCCGAAAAGCTCCGTTTTTGCATACGGGAAAAGTTTTGCTCCTCCGCCGATTTGGCGCTGTTACCCGACCGGATCACTGTTGCCAATTCAGCCGGAGAAAATGTGGCTCAAATCAAAGTTAAAAGTATCCACAAATGGCTAAAAATATTTTCAAGCTGAGAATATATATATATATATATATATATATATATATATATATAATATATAATAGCTTACTTACGTGAAGTGAAATCCCAATCCCAAGATAATCCATTGATAAATTGGAAAAAAAAAAAAAACAGATAGCATAAGTTGCCAATTAACAAGCTAAGACCGAAAAAAGTGTTTAAATAGAGCCTTCAAAGCCAATGAAAGTTTGGAAAATTTTTGGATATAATGCGCCAAATGAGACCAGGTGGGCTTTAGGCCTAACCACATGTATCCACATGATTCGGATATGGAATGGAAAATTGAAATGGTGTGCTCTATCGTCAGGCGCCACCGCACACACATTTCAATTTAATCGAAAAAACAATAATAGCTAGGTTTCTGCAAGTTACCTGACCAAAAATAGGGTCATTTTGTAACCTGGGGGCGCGACCGTAGCTATTAGAAAAAAAACAACGAGGAAGTGGACCGACACGAAGATCAAAGCTCAGTAATGGAGGCAGTATTAGTGCATGTTGCCATCAGAGAAGGCTTACTGCAATCAATAGACAAGTAATGCCATGGAGTGTGAATAAAAAATGATATATTAATAATACTTTGGAAGTATGGAAAGGAAAAGAATAAATAAATAAAAAAAGTAATAATTAAATGAATAAATAAAAAAAATAAAACTGGTAATAATTAAATGAATAAATAATAAAATAAATATTACACTAGTATATCTAGCCTATGTTTTACGTAGTACTAGCTGCAGTAGCTAAGAAGTACTTAGTTGAGGTTGTGGAAATGGAGTAAAACTGTAGCAATAATATTAACAATAATGATATTGATAATAATTATATTCATTTATTATTGCTATTTATGCTAATATAATTGTAAAATGTTTAGTTAGAACAGTACTCTGTTTGGCTTCATTGGTTACAGACTCACATAAAAAGGAAAAAGTACCAGTAATCAACCATTCTTAAGAATAGATTTTTTTTTTTTTTTAAATAAAATATATATAGATATATATTTTATGTTTTTTTTTTTTTTTTTTTTTTTTTTTAAATTTAGAAAGAACCAACAACCAACCCCATCCTCACCAACCAATATTCTGATTAGGACATACAGTTTTTTTGATTACATAGAGGATATAAAATGGAAGTTAGAAATTTACTGGGATAATTATATTTTATAGCATTTTTATATAGGTCAGTTAAGTTATTAGCCTTAAAACTATTGGTACATAGAGACTCTATTCTATACTTATGATTAGAGATAATATTTCTAAATACAGAAGTGTGCATACATGAATTGGAAATGAT
>JAWZYV010002811.1:0-14492 GCA_038373885.1 Cheiracanthium punctorium
TTAAATGATGGGTGGGGGGGGGGAAAAGTAGTTAGCTGTGTATTGAACATCCGTTGCACTGGCTATTAATCGTGCTGTCTGTTTTTGTTCTTTTGCTTTCCAAATCTGAAATCAACAATTGATACAAATGTATTTAATATGTATACATATATACTATGTCCGTGGCGTAGCCAGAAATTTTTCATGGGGGCTGGGGGGTACGACTTTTGTAACTCACATGTTTGTATAGTTGTGTGTAATAAGGGAATATACATTTTTATGGCAAAATTTCCTAAAGGAGGGTTGTTACCCCTATCCCCTCCTGGCTACGCCGCTGTACCGTGGATATATACTGTACATTGAATATGAACGATTGTTGCAAAAAATAATGTATTTGTTATTTTTATGTATATGAATAGATAAATAATTGTTTACTCAGTACATAGAATAACTTATACTCAATAAGGAACAACTAGAGATCAGAATTATTTTAACAGATGTTGCAATGGCCACTAAAACTCTTAAAAATTATGTCAATAAATAATAAAAAATAAATCAGATTACAAACCACTTCTTAAAAAAGTTCATAAAAATTTTCACTTTAAAAATTAGCCACGCTTTTCAACATACGTCTCTAGCCAGTCTCTTAAAAGACGTTTGTGTATACGTTTCGTTGGGGCATTCGGGAAGACGCGAGCGACGTTTTCGTTCGGTAAGAGGTAGCAAATATATTGCACACATATATTTTAATCAGGCTTCAAGTATCATTAAAATGAAAATAATGCGGTAAAAAATTTAACATTATAAGGGTTTAAATATATTAACATTTTCCATTCTATTTTATGATTAGTTGTATTAAACAATTTATTTTAATATCAGGCCGGTGCGAGAGACATGTGAATGGGACTATTGTACGAGGTCCCGCGGACATCGAAGATCCGTTCTTAGTAAATTTCATGGGAATTAAAAAAAAAAAAAAAAAAAAAAAACTTTAGTTCTAAAAAAGTTTTTTTTATTTTTTTCCCCAGTCGATTGGAGCAGCATTCTTGAGCCCCAAAAGAAGTTTTTCTGTACTCCTTTATCTCACTGATTTTTCATTTGCTTTTTTTCTCCGGATTTTCTTTCTATATCTCGTCCCTTATGTTCATCACCTGAGAATTACATGCATTGGGAATGGCAAGGAAGGCGGAAACTTTTCCATGTGCCCTCCCTCAGCTACACCTCTCAGAGTTTAAAACACATAGGGCGATGAATTAGGGAGTTACCTTATGGGGATATTGAAGAGAAAAACCGTATTGACCCATCCTCCTATTGGAAACAACCCAATTTGGTTCTATAAACATACGGGGAAAACTAAAGCACTATTTTAAAAATAAATTTTGTTTACTACATCAAGGAAATCACTTTTTATTTATCATTGACAAATCAAGATATGATAATGTGTTACTTAACCAAGAAAAGAAAAGATAAGAAAAAAGAAAGAAAATGGAGAAAGGACAGAAAAGAAGAGGGAGAGAAAGTGCAGCGAAAAGAAGAAGAGCAATAGTGACTTACGTTAGTTTATTTTCAGGTGCTATATTTTAATAAATTTCTTTTCGTTATAAGTACTTTAATACGTAAAATATGTTTAAGCTCTCCCACTCTTTTTTTTTAGGTCATGCATTTTTCCCTTCCCAGTTCCATTCCTACATTTCTCTTAACATTTTGTTAATTACCAGACATTTAAAAGCATTCGTTAAAGGAAGGAAGGTAAAAACTTTGCCACGTGCATTCGTAATGGGAAGGAAGGCGGAAACTTTTCTATGTACTCTTTTTTAACTACTCCTCTCAAAGTTTGCAATGAAATAAGGAGTAACGCGTATGGGGATATTAAAGAGATCGATAAAGCTTTCTCTCTTTTTTTTTCCCCTAAATACACTTTTTTAAACTAATTGACAAAATTATTTGAATAGTGCCAAAATAATTACTACATTATTGAGACGCAAATCAAGTTTTTTTCTACTCCTTTATCTCATTGATTATTCAATTTGCTTTTTTTCCTCTTCCTATTTTCTTACTATATCTGGCTCTTAGCGTTTATCACCAGATATACGAGCATTTGTTAGGGCAAGGAGGGCGGAAACTTTTAAATGTATCGTCCCTCAGCTACTCCTCTGAAAGTGTAAACCATGTTGTGCATTCAAATAAGGAGTAACCTTTGCAGGGATATTAAAAAGATTAACTATAAATCATTATGCTCCTGTCGGAAACAAGCCCAATTATTTTTTTTTTAAACAAACATGAGGAGAAATCTGAAACACTGTCTTAAAAATGTATTTAAGAGCTCAGTAATAAAACAGAAAGTTTTGTTTAGAATTTTATGTTATTCACAAATATTTAAAGCGTTTCTTATTTTAAAAGAATAATAGCATCTTCCATGACAGTGGTTTATTTTCAAGTACAGGCTTTCAATTAATTTCTGAATTAGCGTTACAATTCGTACATGTTCGTATATTTTTAATGTTTTTTTTTTTTCTTTTGGTATCATTCTTTTTTTTTCCCAAATGCTATTCCTGCATTTACCTTTGCATCTATCACCTCTCATTTAAAAACATTCGATAGAGGAAAGGAGAGCGGAAACGTTCCGATATACCCTCCCACGGCACTTCCTCTGAGAGTTTAAAATACGTAGTCCAATGAAAGAAGGAGTAACCCTTAAGTGTTAAAAAGTGTAACCCCAATGTCTGGGACTCCTGTCTCGAATAAGATCAGCTTTGTTGCATAAAAGTAGTTAGAAAATTGAAACGTTCTTGGTAAATTTTGCTGATTAAATCAGGTACATTTTATTTTAATTTCAGTTCAGCCGATTTAAATTACCGTTCCACTTCTGTAAATTTATATGGAATTTAAACGGTTCAATTTGAAGCTTCAATTGGCGTTTATTATTCACAAATACTCCAGCTTGAAAACCTGTACATGCAAGGCCGTAGCCAAAGGGGGATCATAAGGGTTTGATCCCCCTCTGAAATTCCAGTCAACGCATTAATAGTTTTTATTTGCGTTGATTCTAGAGATCAAATAAATTTGAAAAAAAAAAAAAAAAAAAAAAAGAAAAGAAAAGAAAGCACTGCATACATCTTTCCCCAAATTTAATTTTAGCATTACATATCCTCCCCGAAATTTTTTTCATGGTATGGCCTTGGGAGGCGGGGATACATGTTCTATTCCTACCCTCTTTCCCCGCCCAAAAGACCTATTTTAATGCAGTAAACTTTTTCATTTACGTAAAAGTGATATAATTAATAAAGAGCTATCAAGGATGAATTCTTAAAAAAATCTACATGTTGTTATCCCTATCAGGAAAGAATTAAAAACGATTACATAAACAGTTGGTGTTCTTGTCCAGCTCAATTTTTTTTTTTTTTTTTTTTTTTTTTTTTACGATTACGTTGTTTCTGAGGAAAGTGTCAAAATTTTTTCTTACAATAAGAGATAATTTATAGATATATAACCATATTTTTCCAGTATTGAAGGTCTTGCTGTATTCTTTTATTACACAATAGTTAAAGGAATCGGAGTGGGAGGGAATACATTCTTATAATTTCCCTCCTCCAACTACGCCCACTTGAGCTGAAATACCTTTTTTCGTTTGTGTAGGCTTTTTCTTTTCTTTTTTTTAACGGATAAGCAGTTGCTGACTAGTTACTCTCTACTACAATGGCCCGAAGAAGTTCGCGGAAACTTTAAACGAAGAAAGCTGGCTGTGCGCCGCACAGACAGCTGTCCTCAAAAAAGGGTCTCTAGATCTGTGGCACGCGATGAACGTTTCGATCGTCCGCCATCTTGCTGGTAGTTAAGTCGAGCGATGGCAACGGCTGCCCTTTTTTTCAGCATTGGGAAAGGGTTGCGCCTCAAAGAGTTAACAGATTAAACAGTTATCGAACGAGTTAGTTGCTGAACTGCCGGACCGCAACCCTGCCGACATTGCGTTCTGGCAAAAAACCAAAGCCTGTACTCACCGTCTTCGCCCCTCCTACTTCGGGGTTTTACGGTAAGTTCGTGACTGGCGAGCAATGTGTTAAAATGCAAATTACTTTTTCATTCTCTTTAGTGTGTATGCAGTGGCGTAGCTAGGTTTTTAGTATGGGGGGGGGGGCTAAAAATACTGCTGGCTCGATTATGACGATCTTGATTATACTTACAATTTCCTTATAATGTTAAAATATTCTGTACCACTGGTCCGCAGAACACAAGCTAACTATTAACGTAACTCGTTATAAATAATTATCTGGTCGTTTCATTGATGTAGTAACCGAGTGCAACTGTGTTTAGTTACTAATTGTAAGTATTTACTTTTTTTTTAAATAATGCTTTTTAAAAAAATATTTTAGAAGAAAATTGAAGACAATTTTTAAAAATAAAATATTTTAATTTATTCAATGACATTTTTCAAATTTTAAAAGCTGTTTACTTCTGAACCTCCACCTTTAGAGGGGGGCTTTAGCCCCCATAGCCCCGTGGATGCGCCTATGTGTAAATGTCTCGGAAAAATAATATTTACAGTTCAAGTAAAAATATTCACATATTTTAAAGGAAAACTGGGAAACAACCAGTATTATGTAACAGGATAATTTATACGTATTTTAAGGATATATTATGAAGTGTACAAATATTTTAACCCAGTTGGAACTGCTCAAGAACAGCAACCGTTACTGGTTGCTTGGATGATAATGATTAGGTGGTAGGTGTTATAATTCGTGGATCATCTCGTTTCACGTGGGGATAGGGGCAGATGGAATCCCAATACAAGAACATAGACTTTTCTACCTTCCAGTTTGACAGGGGAAAATACGATCGCACACAGGGAGAAATGTATTAGAAGATGGGTTCGTGGGGAAAAGGACTTCCAGGTTGTTAAGCAAGCGCATTACATGGCTATGTATTAATCCTGCGATCTATTCTCGTTTTTTTTTTTTTCTTTTTGTAATTCAAATGAACAATTGCTATTACAAATGTATTTTTTATATATTATGTGTGTATACTTAGACCTTTTTAAGCATGGGCAATTAATTGTGCAGTCTGTTCTCGTTTTTTTCTTTTTTTGAAGGGGGAAGGGTAATTGAAATTAATAATTGTTACAAATATATTTATTATATATTTATAATAAATACATATATATGTGTGCATATATGTATTTACTCACATATAAAGTAATGTATTGTCCATAAAGTAATGTATTTACTATTTATATATATATGAATATATCAGTGGCGTAGCTACAGGGGGGGTTAACCCCCCCCCCGATAAGGAATTTTTTGTCATACAAAACATATTTTCTTCACTCGCACAACACACACACACACATATATATATACACATATACATGAATCGTTGTAGTCGTAACCCCCCCCCTATGAAAAATTTCTTCCTACGCCACTGGAATGAATACTTTTTAATTTACTATATACAATAACTTATAATGATTAGAGGTCAGAATAATTTTAACTAATATTGCAATATCCACTATATTAAAAAGGATGTCAATAAATAAAAAGAAATAAATGAGATTACAAACGACTTCCTAAAAAAAGTTCATCCATTTTTTTCATTTTTAAAATAAGGGTTACGCTTTTCAACATACGTCTCTAACCAGTCTCTTAAAAGAAGTTAGTGTATCCTTCCCCTTCTGTGTCAATCGTTGCATTGCATTTGGGCAATCGGGAAACAACGACGATCAGGGTTGAGAAATTCAAAATACTATTACCATAATCTTAGAAAACTTGACGCCAGAATTATTTAAACTACCGTTGTAATTTCATATATTGAGTCTTTCACACAGCATTAAGATATTGAGTTTTTGGTACTGCTGAGGCGCAACGTGTGCGTTTGGGCCATCGGGGAGCAACGACGATCAGGGATGGAGAATCGCAGCCACCATTTCTATTCGATAAGAGGTAGCAGTAGAAACAAAGGCAATAAATTATATTTTCATTCTGCCATTAGAGTGTAATCTATGAGAGCTATTTTGTTTGCTCCTGTTAAAGTGCTTTAAATACTACACTCGCTACATTCCTGGCAGACTATATTTTTACGAACGCCATTTACTGCACAAACTCCAAAAACTAGTTATTGCTCGTGAATTTTTTCGTAAACAAGATGGTTGCCTAACCTTGCTTGCGTTAACAAGATTCAGCAGTATAGGCACCCTATAAAAAATACTGGTCCTAGGATACAGGCACGTATCTAAAAAAAAAAACACTTCGGGGGAGGGGGGATCCGAAAATTTGGGGGGGGGGTCCAAACAGTATAAACGGCAGAATTTCACACAAAAATACTACATATCATTACCATTTTAGTAACAAAATTCCAATTTTCGAGGGGGTCTGGACCCCCTTAATCTCCCCCCTAAATACGTCCTTGCTAGGATACGCCCAAATATTTTCTGTCTTATGACTGGTTGCATTAAACAATTTATTTATAATGAAGCGGGTGCTGGAGACAGGTGAATGAGAGGGACTGATGCACATGATCCCGTGGACATCGAAAGTCTGTGCTTAGTAAATTGAATAATTTCGAGTTTTATAAAACGAAAAATAAATAAATAAAAATAAACCAACTTTAATTCTAGTAAAAAGTAAATTTCCTTCTACCTCAAAATAAGTCTTATAGTCTTCCAAATAAAAGTAAAATCACACCGAAGTACTGAGCGAATTATACCTTCATCCATGGGCGCCGGCAGAATATTTCCCAGGGGGGGGCGAAGACTACTTCAACGCATGGTTACCTTGTTGGAAAGAGCAAAAAAGAAAGGGAAAACACTGCATACAAAAAATCTAGGGGGGCAATGCCCCCCCTTGCCCTATGCTGCCGGCGCCCATGCCTTCATCTCAGATGTTGGAACTATCTTATCTTATTTACCTATCCTAACACTAACTTGTATCTTATTATTATCGTATATGTTCTTCTTATCGAACTAAAACGTCAATGGTTACGATTCCCCTTCCCTGATCGTCGTTGCTCCCCGACACCCCAAACGCACACGTTGGGTCTCAGCTGTGCCAAAGACCTAATTATGTTAATTATGTTGATGCTGCATGAAAGACTTAATATATGCAATTACAACAGTAGCTTAAATAATTCTGGCGTCAAGTTCTCTAAGATTATGGTAATATTCGGAATTCCTCAACCCTGATACTCGTTGCTTCCCGATTGCCCAAAACGCAACGATTGACACAGGAGGAGAAGGGTACACTAACTTTAAGAGACTCGTGTAGAGACGTATGTTGAAAAGCGTAACCATTATTTTAAAAATGAAAAAAAAAAATGTATGAACTTTTTTAGGAAGTGTTTTGTAATCTGATTTATTTCTTTTCATTTATTGACATCCTTTTTAATAAAGTTAGTGGCCATTGCAATATTAGTTAAAATAATTGTGACCTCAAGTCATTATTAAGTATTGTACTTATTATTAAGTATAAGTAAGTAACAAATTATTTATATATTCCAGTGGCGTAGACAGAAATTTTTCTGGGGGGGAGGGGTTACGACTACTGCAATTCGTGTATCGTAATGAGCTGTATACATATGTTGTGTATACGTGAAGAAAATGCATTTTGTATGACAAAAAATTCGTCATGGGGGGTTATAACCCCTCTACCCAGTAGCCATGCCACTGATATTTTCCTATATATAAGTAATAAATGCATTACTTTATAGTAACAATCGTTCAGACACATATATATGTATTTATAAATATATAATAAATCCATATGTAACTATTATTAATTTCTCTTCGGAGCAATCGAGACGACAGCCTCCTGGTTAAGGGTCTCAATTAACAAAAATCTCAAATCAAATAAAATTATTAATTTTAATTACCAAAAGACAAGAAAAAAAAGAGAGAACAAACTGCACAATTAATTGGCCATGTAACCGATGCTTAAAAACTTCTAAGTGTACATACATAATATATAATAAATACATTTGTGGCAATTTTTTATTTCAACTACCAAAAGAAAAAAAAACGGGGAAAAAAAGAAAGAGAGTAGACCGCACCATTAATAAATTAGCGCGATCCTTGCTTAAAAACGTCGAAGTACTTTTCCCCAGGAATCCATCTTCTAATGCATTTCTCCCTGCGCGCGCGCGTGTTTTCCCCTATAAAACTTGTGGGAGGATTCCATCTGCCCCTATCCGCACGTTCTCGTTTCGCCGAGTCTGCCTGCACACATATCGCAGTGGTGGCCAAGTCAGTGTTTAGTTCAGCCGTTCAGCCCAAAATCTGTGGGTTGAAAAGAGTAGTTAACCTTTAACAGACCGAATTCCGATCTAGGTATATTTTTAATTAATGTTTTGTATATTTTGTTATTAATGCGCTAGTTAGTTTAAATAATAAGGGGAATGTTAAATATTAATAAAAGCTTTATTTTTAAATTTAAATAAAGATATGACTTAAGTTTGAAAGGAGGGAGGGTGTATAAAGATAGCTCTGTAAAAATGTATGACAATGACTATTTTTCACACTTTCCAACAAGGTTGAAAAGTGTTTATGGTTTCGGTTTGTCTGTGCTCCAACTCCTTTAAATATGCATCGATTTCTACGAAATTTAAATATGTTAGTCTCATGTACTGTACCATGTGCCCTATTGAAAATGGTGTATGTAGCATATATAGTTTTCCTACAGGAGGATTCAAAAGAATTCCAATACATTACGCCCTATGGTCAGTGATTCTTTAAAACGTGTATTGTGTTTTGTTAAGACATGGCTGAGGCTATCTACGTCGGCGTCGGAGTGGGAGGGGCGCATCAGTCGGTCGGAGGAATTATTAAGGGGTTCTAATGCATTAACGAATTTACATGGAGCAAAATTGCAAATTTGGATTTTTTAGCGCGTGGAGCACTAATTTTAGACTGCTAACCCTAAAAAGAATAAATTTCTCGCTCTCCGTGTGACAGCGTTTTCTTGTATAACAGGAGTTTTTATATTTTTAACACTTTCCAACAAGGTTGAAAAGTCCTTACGATTTCGGTTTGTCTGTCGGTCCGTCCGTGCTCTAACTCCCGTAAATATGCATGGATTTCTACGAAATTTATATACGTTATTTCTATGTACTGCACCATGTAACATATCAAAAATGTTGTCTGTATCACATGAATTGTTCTTAAAATAATTCCAATGCATTACGGTCAATGGCAGTTTAGAAAGAGGCATTTAAAGAGCAATAGTACCCTACTATATAATTAGTTAATGATCTAACGACGATTGCGTGCCTCCTTCAAAAGTTGTGCCAAAAGTCGCCAATATTAGAGACTTTTGCGATAAATCGATAAATATGGAGCAAAAGAAATATTTCAAAAAATGACTCCAGCGTGGCGATATTTTCATTATTTGGCAGGAAATCTAAAAATGTCTATTGTCATAACATTAAGCTATGACGATTTCAATGGGAATTTTGAGAATTCTTTAATCGAGCTCTAACTGACTGATTTAGTGTGTTGTGTTATGTTAAGGCAAGAGCTATTTGCCTAGGAGGGGGGTGTACAGAAGATATTTTTGTGAAAATAATTTTAATATTATATTGTGATGATAGTAGTATTTGTAAAATAAATATAGAAGCAGAGCTGTAGAGAATTAAAAAATGCAGGCGCATGTGATCGATAATAGTGGTTAGTGTTTGATGAATTAGTTGAACACAGGGTTTTTCCCTGATTTACGTATTTTCCTTCTAACATCTTAACAAGCACACACATATCTAGAATACTTGAGCATGCAGTAAACATCTTTATCGAAGGAAAAGAAAACGATCATCAACATGCAAGGTGTGAATAATTCCTTGCACTAAATAAAACATCACTTCCGAACTCTATAGATGAAGACGAATGAAAATGCACTATTTCTTAAACCATCGTAATTGAAGAAAACAGATTATTGACGATAATGACAATTTTTTATTTTTAGGATCACAATATCACAATATAGGCTTCTAGGTTAAATTGCACACGATCAATATTGAAGTAAGGAGAAACAACATATTTTCACATAAAATTAGAATATATTATGGGCACGGACAGAGACACAAGCCCCGAAGGGCAAGTGCTTGTCCAAACCTCCAACGCAGCTCTACTCTGCTCGCTAACTTACAACTAACTGCTCATATTCAAAGATGCACAGGGGGGTATGTCACGAGGTCAAATTTTGCCGTTAAGCTATTACATATGTAAGAGAGAAAAAGGAAGACGAAAGACTTTACTAGAACATTCGATGCATGCAGCTGCACTCAGAGAAACAAAAAAAGAAAAACAAAACACTGCGGTTTGGGAGCAGTGCAATACTGCAAGTTAGGCTTTCATATGAATAAGTGTGAAAAGAGGATTGGAAGAAAAAATATAAATAAAACAGATTGCAGCTGTAAATTTGATTAGCATAGCAGAAGGCAGGAAAACGAAATGATTAAAAGTGCGTTATTGCCTTACAAATAAAATGGCTGAAAGGAAATTTGAAAGCTTTGAAAAGAGTTACTGTTAAAAACTTATAATTAATTAAATTTAGAATAGAGTATTAGTTTAAATTTAGATAACAATAATTAAGATTTGTATTGGTAATTTTTTTATAAAAAATATGCACGTTGTGTCAACGTGACAGGGGGGTTGCATTGGTTGGAGGAATTTTTAAGGGTTTCTAACGCATTAAGGGATTTACATGCAAAAAATTGCAAACGTTGATTTTTTAGCGTGTTGAACATTAACTTTAGACTGCTAACCCTTAAAAGAATATATTTCTCGCTTTCTCTGTTCGTGCGACACCGTTATGTTGTATAAGAAAAATATTTATATTTGCAACTTTCCAGCAAGACTGAGAGGTATTTATGATTTCAATTTGTCTGTCCATTCTCTTTTGTCCACCGGTCCGTGCTCTAAATGCCGTAAATATACATCGACTAGTGCGAAAATTATATATTTTTTCTCTATGTACAGTTCCCTGTAAACTGTTGAAAATGGTGAATGTAGCATTTACAGTCCTTTTATAGGAGCCAAAAGAATCCAACAAATCCCGCTTTATGGCCAGCCATTCTCGAAAGAAAATTTTAGAGATATTTGGCTTTTTTCAGCGAAACCAAAGTTGGCATATATGTTATTAACGCTCAAAAAATAGTATTATCCATCGAAGATAATGTCTGTGTTATTAATAGTTCATCTAAAGAAACGAAGAGAACATTCAGTTGAGAGACATTAATCCATTTAAAGCACAGTACAATAAGTATAAAAATGTTTATAACAGTTTACTCTTCAGTTAAACGATGGAAAAACTTTTAAAGCTCTTTCACAAGGTCTCGTAGAATTGAATTTATAATGATAATACAACTTTTTTTTAATTATCTCAGAAATCTCGCCAGAGCTAAGGACAATTCATCGCCAAATTTGGCGGCGAAAAAATAGTGTTGTGTTGGAAAGTGTTTTATAATCGATGCGTTTGGCATGATTTTCTTTCTTGTTATGATATTTTTGTCCAGTTTCCGACTAATGATAGAAATGCAACTATTGCAAAAAATCAAGTCATATTTTAACTGTATCAGCTAATTTTTTCAGGTCAATATTAATAAACTTCAATTTTTCCAATTGATTTTTAATGTGATGTTCCCAATTAGGAACGTTGGCCTGTCGAAGGTTAAGCGTTTTGGGTGTAACGAAAAATTATTACTGAGGATCAACACATATATAACGTGCCCCAAAATTTACGCAAGATTTGAATTAAACAGAGAAGTAATTAACTTAGTGTTGGCAACCAAAAAAAGAAAACAATTTGACGGTTTATGGTTAGTAAAAATGCAGCACTTTGCCAAAGAGCGACTCATTCTTTAGAGTTGAGCAATATTTAAAAGATAATGAAAGTCTGATCCATGATGATTTTGGTGATGAATGACGAGTAGGATCATGTGATTTAACACCTTTTGATTTCCTTCTGTGCTGTTCTTTGAAGTCAAATGTCTTAGTCAACAAGCCCGTATCCACCCGCTCATTGAGGGAGGATGGGGGGAGGATTCGAAGCTGCATCAAGGAAATTCAGCCCCATTTAAGCAAAATGGCTATGGAATTTCGACGAAAGAGTGCGTATGTGCCAGCAAAGCAGTGGGGGCGAGGGGGGGGGGTGGTCATTTGCCCAATGTGTGTTTTTCCATGTATAACCCTATCGTATGTACTTCATGTTTCAATTTTTAAAAAATCATTTGAAAAAAGAATATGCTTTCTATTTAATTCAAATCTTGCGTAAATTTCGGGGCATCCTATATTTTAACATACTCTAAGGGTAAATAATAACAATACAGTATGAATAAGGTTTAAAATACGCAATAAAATAAATGGTAAGTGTGTGTGTATAAGTATGATAAGTATTCATTTTAATTACAAAAATAAAAAAGAGAAAAGCACATGTAATATTGAGTAATATTAAATACATAAAATACTATCTAGATACTTATTCAGAATCAAAGTACGTTAGCAAGGAAGATGTGAATATCTCATATTTACATCTTGCGCTCTGCTCTTGCTAGTTGATTTACACGCAACAAAACGCAAGCTTAGATTATTTATGCATGGAACATTAATTTTAGGCTGAATTATAGTGCAGACACATGAGTACAGGAACAGTATCCCAAATATGTGTATATAAGTTTTATTATTTCCAGTAGGTTATATAAGTAATTTTCTCAGAAAAACAAAATTACACATTGGAATAAGCGCTATAATAAGCTAAAATTCGAGTTGTTCATTTTTTCTTACACGAAAATGATTCTTACGGTGCTGATTATTAACCCATCTGTGCTCAGATATTTTTGCGACTTTCTTCGACATTTTGCTAATAGCATCGATAACAGATAAATATCCGGTGTCAATTTTCTGAACAAGGTACGATTTGTTTTAAAATCATTATGTATAACAATTGAAATGTCAACATTCTACTTTTTCATGCTAAAATATTTTGTGAGGTTGAGGTTCAATACTCGTGAATAAGGGCTAGGAAAAATGAATAACGTTTTCGACTGATAGCGAAAATGCCGTCCCAAAAAAGGGACCCTAGGCATGAAGGGGTTAACCCTTTGAGGCGCAACCCTTTCCCAATGCTGAAAAAAGGGCAGCGGTTACCATCGCTCGAATTAACTACCAGCAAGATGGAGGACGATCGAAACGTTCATCGCGTCCCACAGATCTAGAGACCCTTTTTTGACGCAGCTGGCTGTGCGAGGGCACAGCCAGCTGCGTCAAAAAAGGGTCATGTCTGTATACAGGGGTGTAAAAAAGTTTGACTCCTTTTTGATGCAGCTGGCTGTGCCGGCACAGCTAGCTGTCGTCAAAAAAGGGGTCTCTAGATCTGTGGGGAGCGATGAACGTTTCGATCGTCCTCCATCTTGCTGGTAGTTAAGTCGAGCGATGGCAACAGCTGCCCTTTTTTCAGCATTCGGCAATCTATCCAGCTGTTCTTCGCATTCTTCCATTTTTCAGCAGATGTCAGTGCTATTAAAAATAATCGTGACCATTTATTTACGCGAAATGACGTGCTAAAAAGTAAAGGATTCTCTTGGAGCTATGTCGCCCGCAACTATTTTTATAGAAATGAAATCTATTCTTCGTGACTGGCAGCAGTCAAAACGTCAGAGTTTGGTGTTCCCAGAGCGGGATCACTGCGCCTTAAAGGGTTAAGAGGTCCAAAGATGTGAAAGTCACAGGGTGACATGTCCAGACTGTACGGGGGTGCTCCAAAACCTCCCAACGGAATGTGTTTAAGGTCCTCTGGGTTTCCTGGGAGAGGTGTGGGCGGGCATTGTCATGCAGAAGGATCACTCCTTGTGTGAGAAGGCCCGGCCGTTTGTTTTTTATTGCTTTTCACGATTTCGTCAGTGTACTGCAGTATTGTGCGAAATTGATAGTGCTCCCTTCGGGCAACAGAAACCGTACTGCTGCGCGCTGTTCTGATCTGGACGCATCCATGGATAGCACGACTTTCCATTCGCACAATTTAATCTCCTACAAACAGCTTTCACGATTAAACGCCGCCTGAAATGCATACATCATACTGCCCTTTATATACTTGTGCAGTGGCGCTGCTATCGATACATTCATTCTGACGTTATCGCATGTGTCCACTTTTCATTTGGGCGACCCTTATATAACTAAGGGAATTTAATTATTTCCTGCATTTTATGGGTCCTATTTTCAATAATACACTTCGAAATAAACTTTGAAGAATAAAGATATTATAATAATAGATTTTATTAAAACCTAATCTACATTAAATTAAAATCTACATTTTAAATTCCGTAGTAAATTATTGGAGTGACTTTAGCGCAGGCTAAAAATTTATTGGACTGGCTTGGGCCTCATGGGCACATATAACTGTACGCCTATGGCTGCACTAAAGTGCAGTAAGTGGGAAAACGGTGCATTTTATGGAACTTTCAGAAAAAAATAAAAATCTTAAACATGCAAATGGACAGATTATCTTTCAGAGAGTGTTCACCGTTAAAACAGTCGAGGAAAG
>JAWZYV010002812.1:0-10100 GCA_038373885.1 Cheiracanthium punctorium
CACTTCAGAGGTTAATCGGGCCCTGCTGATCATTTCATGCTTTATATTCCTTTAGTTAGACACATTCTGAAATCTTGCATTGAAAAAAGAATGCTTTTATTGCATTACTCCTCCTTCCTTTGAGAAACGGTACTTCAACTATTTACACCATAGCATTAGAGTGGTGTGGCGTCATAAATAAAAGAGATGGAGCCTTTTCTGCTCACAAGAACACTTTATTGACGGCACATACAAAACACATAGAATGGAGTTGGTATTTACAATATGTTAGATGGCTGGGTTCGGGCGAAGTCTGGCTGTTAACGGCTTAGCACCAGAGGAAAGTTACCTCTGCACTGGTCACGGTCTGAAACCGATCCCCTCTCCCTTGAGCTGTTCATATCGGCTCATGCAGCTGGATTCTCCGCTCGTCGTTAATTTTTCGCAGTCGTTAACTTTGCCCCGCCTTGAGGTGGAGTTTTAAGGAGGAGCGTCAAGGGGTTCATGCGATTGGCTAAAAGACCTCCCGTTTTCCTCCGGAGTTGTAAGCGCAGTCGGTAACCAAACAACTGGTTCTGCCCAGTTGACAGCTAACAACCGACGATTTCGTGAACCACCGGGGCAGAATTCCACCCTCGGTTAGAATATCAAGCGGATTTCATTCATGCGGGGTGCTTGAAGTAAGTCTTCGAAAGGTATGAGATACCTGAAGTCGCTATATAGTGTCAAGACTATTTTCTTTTACATATCTATTCTTAGAAAATGAGTAAGACTTAGTAAATGAAGAGTCCTTGAAACACACACCTGAAAGACCCCTGAAGAGTTCTTGAAACACACAGGGGTTTATTCGTTCTATAACTTCAGAACTGCAGATTATCAAAGACCTATAGCTTATTGTAGAAGATTTTACGATACCGCCCAGATCAAAGGTTATCGAGTGATTCAAGTATTGAGGGGTAAGAAAAGTGCACATTACAGATGTATATCTATAAGCACTAATTGTTCTTAATTATTCGGACAACGTTACAGTGGTCAAAAAGTAAGGTAATGTGTCTTTTAACTCTTTAACGCGCAGTGTTCTCGCTCTGGGAACACCAAACTCTGACGTTTTGACTGTTGCCAGTCACGAAGAATAGATTTGATTTCAATAAAAAATAGTTGAGGGTGACATAGGTCCACGAGAATCCTTTACTTTTGAGCACATCATTTCAAAAAAAAATTGTTACGATTATTTTTAACTGCACTGACATCTGCTGAAAAATGGAAGAATACGAGAACAGCTGGATAGATTGTCCGATGCTGAATAAAGGGCAGCCTTTGCCATCGCTCGACTTAACTACCAGCAAGATAGTTAAGTCTTGCTGGTAGACTTAACTATCTTGCATCTGTGGTATCTAGAGACCCTTTTTTGACGACAGCTGGCTGTGCGGCACAGCCAGCTGCCGTCAAAAAAGGGTCTCTAGATCGGTGGCACGCGATGAACGTTTCGATCTTCCGCCATCTTGCTGGTCGTTAAGTCGAGCGATGGCAACGGCTACCCTTTTTTCAGCATTGGGAAAGGGTTGCGCCTCAAACGGTTAAATGGATCGATGACAACGCGTTGGAAAGATTATCCAGTTGGTCTTCTATATTAATGCGAATATTCTTGGGCTTCAAAGGATTAACAGAAGCAAAAAATATCACTTCTATTGAAAATAACTAATGTAATTTTGTAACATTTAATAAGAATGACCCATATGTATTTTACGTGCGTTGGAAAGCCTATCCAGTTGGTCTTCTATATTAATGCGAATATTCTTGGGCTTCAAAGGATTAACAGAAGCAAAAAATATCACTTCTATTGAAAATAACTAATGTAATTTTGTAACATTTAATAAGAATGACCCATATGTATTTTACGTGCGTTGGAAAGCCTATCCAGTTGGTCTTCTATATTAATGCGAATATTCTTGGGCTTCAAAGGATTAACAGAAGCAAAAAATATCACTTCTATTGAAAATAACTAATGTAATTTTGTAACATTTAATAAGAATGACCCATATGTATTTTACGTGCGTTGGAAAGCCTATCCAGTTGGTCTTCTATATTAATGCGAATATTCTTGGGCTTCAAAGGATTAACAGAAGCAAAAAATATCACTTCTATTGAAAATAACTAATGTAATTTTGTAACATTTAATAAGAATGACCCATATGTATTTTACGTGCGTTGGAAAGCCTATCCAGTTGGTCTTCTATATTAATGCGAATATTCTTGGGCTTCAAAGGATTAACAGAAGCAAAAAATATCACTTCTATTGAAAATAACTAATGTAATATTGTAACATTTAATAAGAATGACCCATATGTATTTTACGAGCAAATGTACTTTGTTCATAATGTTCATCAGTACCTCTTCCGGCCACCTTTTATGCCATGAGTTAGCCATTAGTGACACAATAAAGGACAAAAGCGTTTTGTTAAGCCTTGAAAGAAGAGGACATTGAATTTTGGATGAAGATGCTCCTTTCTCATTTTCTTTTACTTATCTATTCTTAGAAAATGAGTAAGACTTTGTTAATGGAGTGAGAACTGCCAAAGAAGGAACCCACTGAATACAGTAATGTACATCACATAATCTTTAACATAAAAGTTTTGTGAACACAGATTGTCATAAAGAAGAAAAACTTCAGCAATATTTTTACTGATTTATAGTGAACTTCAGATCATTTATAACATCTGCAATGTCTTTCTACACTGTTTTTCTATTATTTTTCGTACTGAATTATGTATACAAAAAACGCTTTTTAATGCGATGATGGATTTTAAAAGTAACGAAAATCGATCAAGATATGGAAAATTCTGTTTTCGTGTATTCATATTTTCACTGAATCTTATCCAAAAAAAATAGAATGTATTTAAATCAATCAGTTGAAAAGTTATAAGCGTTAAGAAATATAAGAAATTCTGAAGCTGACAGCAAAAAATGTTGTGTTCTTTTTATAAGCTTGCAGCGAAAACTATTAAGCTAAGCTAACAGGAAAATCTTAAATTTTCGTAATAACAATCAATTGTCTTGGCCTTTTTACTTTCCGAACATGTACAATGTAAGGAAAGTATTGTAATCATGAAAAAATTCGACTTCGAGATTTTGGTGTTTTTACACGTTTTCAGGGCTCCTGAATCCATTTATGCTATTTTTACGAGATGTATGTATGTATGTGTGTATGTGTGTGTGTGTGTGTGTGTATGTGTGTGTGTGTGTATGTGTGTTTGTGTGTATGTGAGTGAACACGATAGCTCCTGAACGGAGCATTCGATTGAGCTCAAATTGGATATATATGTCATAAACCATCGTCGCAAGACTGGTATTGATTTTGGTGTGTATAGGACTTATAGTTCTCCTACAGGGCTACTACAAAGATTTCTTTTACATTCTGGCCTATGGGGGGAAATTCTTGAAAGTGCGCTAGCGTTTAAACGGTACCTTCGATTGAGCTGAAATTGGGTATATATGTTATAAATCACCGTCTTAAGACCGGTATTTATTTTGGTGTGTATAAGACTTATAGTTTTTCTACAGGGCTACGACAAAAATTTCTTTTATATTATGGCATAATGGCCTATGGGGAGAAATTCTTGAAAGTGCGCAAGCGTTTAAACGGTGCATTCGATTGAGTTTCAATTTGGTATATATGTTTGAATTATTCATCGATTAAAATTTATTTAAATGCTTGGTAATGATCTTAATTGTAAGTGTTCGGAAAGTCGAGTGGAGTCACTCCAGATTTTTACGAGATGTATGTATGTATGTGTGTATGTGTGTGTGTGTTTGTGTGTATGTGAGTGAACACGATAGCTCCTGAACGGGGCATGCGATGGAGCTCAAATTGGGTATATATGTTATAAACCACCGTCGCAAGACCGGTATTGATTTTGGTGTGTATAGGACTTATAGTTTTTCTACAGGGCTACGACAATGATTTCTTTTACATTATGGCCTATGGGGAGAAATTCTTGAAAGTGCACTAGCGTTTAAACGGTACATTCCATTGAGCTTAAATTTGGTATATATATTTGAATGATTCATCGATTAAAATTTATTTAAATGCTTGGTAATGATCTTAATCGTAAGTGTTCGGAAAGTCGAGTGGAGTCACTCCAGATTTTTTTTTTTTTTTTTTTGCTTAAGATTTTAAAAAGTGAATCAACAATGGAAAAGAAAAAGATATTTTGCTTTTCTTGCAAACATTCTGCTATTTCATATGTAACCTTAAAATAGATCTGAGAAATAAATACTCAAGTAATAAAGTTTTAAATACTCGCAGTTGAACTTAGTGAGAGAACTATTGATCATCGCGGCTATTCGGGCTAATCTGATGCAATTTGTCATGGATCCTGAGACTTATTTCGAGATATGAAATGTATTAAGGTCTAAGTGGGAAAATATTTTATAAATGCTTTCTGCGTGAAATGAGTGTTTTTCGAAGTTCTATGCCTTTAAAATTTTCGGTGCATCATATTTTTTGAAAAATGTTTTAAAATTTATTTACCACCTGATAGACATAAAAATAAATCTGGGTATCAATTTTAGCTTCTGCAGTCATTAAGTTTAAGAAAATTCTACGTAATTTTAGAAATACGTGAAATTCTTGCAAAAAGATAAGTATTATACCATAAAAAGATTTGCTACAATTCAAACTTTCTATAAGCCTTAAAGACATAGCTGCATATGTTCCGAAAATACTTTTAAATAATAGCAAGGAAAACTTTAAAGAAAACATTAAAAATAGTTACTTAGGGGGCATTTTACTTTTTTTTCAAAACATTCTAATTCTTTATTTTAAGTTAAATAGTCTATTGCTTCTTTTTACTTTCCGAACATGTGCCATGTAAGGAAAGTATTGTAAATCATGCAAAAATTCGACTTCGAGATTTTGGTGTATTGACACGTTTTGAGGTCTTCTGAATTCATTGATGTTATTTTTACGAGATGTATGTGTGTGTGAAGAAGATAGCTCCTAAACGGGGCATTCGATTGAACTCAAATTTGGTATATATGTTGCAAAGCACCATCGCAGGACCGGTATTGATTTTGGTGTGTGTATAGGACTTACAGCTTTTCTACAGGGCTACAACAAAGATTTCTTTTACATTATGGCGTATGGGGAGAAATTCTTGAAAATGCGCTAGCGTTTAAACGGTACATTCGATTGAACTTCAATTCGGTACATATGTTTGAATTATTCATCGATTAAAATGTATTTAAATGCTTAGTAATGATCTTAATTGTAAGTGTTCGGAAAGTCGAGTGGAGTCACTCCAGATATTAAAAATTGTTTTACGTCGATGCATCTGTATGCAAAACTTCACAATGGTTTAAGAAAAGTTAATAATTAATAATTTAATGGTTAAAAATTTGAAACTGAATGATTTTTAATGAAATTTTTTTAAGTTAAACTATTTATTTCTTCTCTTTTTCTAATATTAAATATTGTCATATTTCGATACATGTTTATGCAGGAAATCATAAATTTTGTGCAAAATTTTCTTAAAAATTTCTTAACGTCCCATTTTTTCTTGAATTAGAAGTTTGTCGCAATCCGAGTTTATTAACATGTAAAATACATCAGAAAGCATAAAAATAAATACTTATAAATTCTCATTTATAAACACTGATTATAATTTCAGAAGACGCAATTACTGTTTTTAATAGCAATAACTAAAATTCAAATACCTGTCAAAACTTTTCAAAAGCAGCTAGACACATTATTAGCAAGACGTATTAAAAACATATGTCTTCATTGTACGAAAGAAAACAATCTGAAATAAAATCCGCAAAACTCGTTAACTCTGCTTCTGTGTTGTTCTCACAAACATGATTAAAACGCTTTTCATTGGCGAGAGCACGTTGCATTGCCAAAGAAAACACGCGAAATTCTTGCCTTGTTAATTATTAATTGTTAGAATAAATGATTGTTATTAGCAAATAGCGAGGTTCTTGATTGAATGAGTGAGATAATTTGGCGTTAGCTCGTAAAATTACATTTTTTTTTGTCTCCTCTCATTATAAATGTAAATTTACATGATTGTTAATATTTTGCTAAAATGTCTCGAATAACTAATTGTTTCAAGTATGAGAGGGAACGGAGAGTAATGTAGTTTCTTTTTAAATAAAATTTAAACAAATTAATTTTCAATAAGTTCTTAATATTTATTATTGAAGTGCATAGCTACATACTTCCCATTCAAAATGGTAAACGTAGAATTAACCCCTTGAGGCGCAACCTTTTCTCAATGCTGAAAAAAAGGGCAGCCGTTTCCACTGCTCGAATTAACTACCAGCAGGATGGCGGACGATCGAAACGTTCATCGCGTGCCACAGATCTAGAGACCCTTTTTTGACGACAGCTGGCTGTGCGGTGAAAAAAAAGGGTCTCTAGATCTGTGGCACGCGATGAACGTTTCGATCGTCCGCCATCTTGCTGGCAGTTAAGTGGAGCGATGGCAACGGCTGCCCTTTTTTCAACATTGGGCAATCTATGCAGCTGTTCTCGCATTCTTCCATTCTTCAGCAGATGTCAGTGCTGTTAAAAATAATCGTGACCATTTTTTTACGGGAAATGACGTGCTAAAAGTAAAGGATTCTCGTGGAGCTAGGTCACCTCCAACTGTTTTTATAGAAATCAAATCTATTCTTCGTGACTGGCAACAGTCAAAACGTCAGAGTTTGGTGTTCCCAGAGCGGAACACTGCGCGTTAAACGGTTAATATACAGGGCACACAAAACATTTCTAATATTTTCAAGTCTATTGACGGTAGTAGTAGTACCAAAGAAAATTAATATTTATTATCGGAGTCTATAATTACATACTCTCTTGAGAGTGATAAATATAGCACCAATATACAGGAACACAAACAATATTTCCAATCTTTTACGGTCTACAGGTGGTAGTAAAAGGGGGAAAAATAGCATTTATTATTGAATTGTACAGCTATACTTTCAGTACCATAGGGATAGGGTTTTGATATGTAAGAAGACATGGCACGGATGAGCTGCTTAAGAAAAGTCTAAATACAAATTTTGTTCTGTAGCAATGAGTTATATTTGAAGGGTACAGATTTGTTTGTAAAACATTCTTTTAGATTGGAATTAATGCTGACATTAGTTTTTCGGGACATAATTTTTTAAATTCGTTATATGCAATTTCAAATTAGTATCTGTAAGACAATGTTGTAAGTCAAAAAATTTGCCGTAAAATACCGGAAAAGTGCCCCCCCCCCAGAAAAATATACCGTTTAAACTCCCCCTCTATTATCTGCTGGATTTTTCCGTCCCTTCCGTACCGCTAGGACGCTTCGATGACGTCACTCAGCGAAGCAAAGCGGGAGCATTGTTCTGACGTCACATTTCGCTGGCATATGGCGTGATTTCATTGGAGTCATCTTTTGTGTCACAATGAAAGTCTTTACTAACACAGAGAAAGGCAATTTTTACAAACAGGATATGAGTGGGAATCGAACTAACGCTTAGCAGCTGCAAGTCTCCGGCCAGTGTGAATCATAAGCGTAAAGTTTTCAAAATTATTGGGGGGGCCGGGCCCCACAACCACATATATTCACGTCAGTGGAGTAGCCAAGGGGGGCGTTATACCCCCCATGAGGAATTTTTTGCCATACAAAATGTATATGCCTCACTCCCTTATCATACACCCGTACCGTATACATATATGTGAATCGCAGAAGTCGTACCCCCCCCCCCCTTCCCCTTAAAAAATTTCTGGCTACGCCACTGATTTATGTACATATAACTTACTCTTAACTGCCAACTAGTACGGAATAGAATTAACCACTTTTTCATGATTTTTCGGCTTATAGTAAAATTTTTGTGCTGCGCGCTCGAGCTGGTTACTATTTTGAAAAAAATAATTTTAAAATATACTGTTTACAAAAAGTGGTTAATTATATTCCTTAGTAGTTGGCAGCTATGACTTACTATGTGTAAGTGTCAATTATTGGAGGCGCTCGAGCTCTATGGGTCCATAGAATTCTGCACCTATGTAAGGTCAAGTATCCATGTTAGTATCATTTCTACCATGTATATCAGTTAAAAAATAGAAGCCAAGAAAACGTTTTTTAAATGTTTGTAAATGGCGTTGAAATACTTTTTTTTTACGTTAGTATAAATTTAGTTTTCTGTATTGATGTGAGTAAATCTATTGGGTGGGCTCAGCTCCTATTCACAATTTTTGGGGGGGGGGGGTCGAGCCCCGGGCCCAAAAAACTTAGCCTATGGTTGAATCCACCTTAAGGGTCGGTATCTTAAGAGAAAGGGAAAAGCACGAGAAAAACAAGGGGGGGGGGGGCTTTTTAAGGGAAGGGAGTTTTGCCCCTATTTTACGGTAGTAGTTTTATATTCCTCAACGACGAATTAATTTAATTCTGTGAGTAAGAAAAATATTCTTTCCGTGCGAAGAGGGGGTACGCGCTAATTAGGATTAAAAGTTTGTTACTTTTAAAGCAAGAAATTTTTTAAAAAATGATGCATTTCTTTTTTGTCAGAAGATGGCACCCTCCCAATTTTTTTAACGTCTCAATTCCCCGTGGACAAATTTTTAAAAAACCCCGGAATTGCTTTTTAGGTTTTGTAGTGTTGTAAATTCACGAAATAATTTTTTTTTTAAAGCATCATTTTTGCCTTTAAAATATGCGGGGGGTATATTAAATGAAATTTCGGTCTCTCCTATAGGTCACGAATTCTGGAAAATGGGATCAATCTGCACCAATGTTAAAAAAAACTCACGAACATGGCAAATTTTTATTTAAAAGCTTTTAAATAGTGTTGACAAAATGAAAAATGACATACGGGAAAAAAAAAAACCCTTATCTATTGGCCACAAAATTTTAATAAAAAAAGCAAAATCTGCAACAACAAAAAAAAAAAGAAGAGAAAAAGAATAACAAATGAGAAAAAGAATAAAAATTGCCATTTTAAAAGGGGCCTTTTTTTTTCAAAAACTCCCCTTTTGAATTTTTATTATTTTATGTGGTGTGTGTGTTGTGGTATGTATTGTGATATTTTCGGCCCAAATTTTTACATGTGGCTTAAAATACTAAACTTATTATTATTAAGGGGACAAGGGGGCGTTCAGTATTCAAAAAATTTTTAAAATTTTTAATTTTTACTTGTAAACATATGTAAAATTGTTTAATACAAAAAATTTGTTGTCTTGCATAATAGTTTGCTCTGTTTGGAACTAAAATTTAAAAAAAAAAATAATTAAAAAATAATAAAATATTTTTTTAAAAAAAAAATTTTATATTTTTTTTAAAAAAAAAACGCCTTCTATTTTTTTTTTTTTAAAATATCCCCTGCGCATTTCAATTAATAAAAAGTATATTTTTTAAATACACACTTTCAATAATGTATGAACATATTGTATTCATTTTTATATGTGCAAGGGTTTAAACCTTATAGGAAAAAAAAATTCATTGAGATGAGCTTTTTTTTTTCAAATTTCCATCCTATTGTTACTTTAAATTTTCCCATATCCTATTAAATGCCTTTTTTTGAAAATTTAATCATAATTATGTTAAAAATGATTAAAGTGTACTATAAAAAATTCAGCTTTTTATTTAAATTTTGGGAAGCGCATGGGATATTTTTAAAAAAAAACGAATACCATTTTTTAAAAAAAACTTAATTTTTTTTTTTTAGTATAAAAAGTAAAACCTTTTTTTTAAACCCAAAAGGGTTTTTATTTATACAAAGTATGTTAGTATCTTTAGACAAAAGTTAAGAAATGGAGTTTTCATTTTAAAGTCCCTTGTCCCCCTTTAAATTTTTATTTTAAAAGAGGTCATATCAAATTAAATATATCACTTTTTTTAAACTATCCGCTGAATTTTTTTTCTTCCCCTAATTATTTTCAACATTTTTTTTAAATTTACATTGCCGCTATCTGGAAGGATAAAAGTTAAAAACCCTGTTTTATGTTTTTAAAACACTCTGATAACCTCAAATGCCCAAGCCTTAGTTTCAAAACTGTTTTTCTTTTAAGTCTTTTGTTGGAAATTTAAATTTAAAAAAAATAAAATAAAGTTTTTTTTTTAAACAATCGCCCTTTTATACTTTCGGCAAAC
>JAWZYV010002813.1:0-14340 GCA_038373885.1 Cheiracanthium punctorium
GCCCTGATATATGCTCAAAATGTTATTATTATTTGTAAAATTTTAATTAACATATGAAGTGTGTATTGATATATTAATTATATATTGAGAATATTTCTGAAGCAGTCTCACTACCAATGAACTTTTAAATATTAACTCAATATTGTGAAAACATTGATATCAAAAACCAATAATATTACAAAGTAGTAAGTGAACACATTGAGAATAAACAGTTTCCAATATTGGTAAATAAAATTCCAATATTGGTAAAAATTAGCATTTAGGTCTGATAAATTCTCAAAATAACATTATACTTTCAGTATGACTATACTAATATACCTTTTCCACTGAATTTAACATACAAAAAAATATATTCTTAATATAGGGTTGTATTGGAAATATTTTTGAAGTAGTCCTCAATTGATAAATTTTTTAATGTTAACTCAATATTGTTAAAAAAAATTGAAAACAAAGATCAACTGTAACTTCGTCAAATGTATCAAATGTAACTTCGTACAAAGTAGCAAAGTTAATATTTGCCTCAGATATATTTAAAATGCATTTATAGTATTTGATATACATTGGAAATATATTCAATATGGATAAGTAATTACTTTAACATAACTTTATACCATTTTTAATTTTTTTGGTTAATATTTACTCAATATTACACTGGGAATAAAGCTAGTATTGGTAAAAAGTAGAAAGTTGATATTTAACCTTTATATTGTAAAAATTATAAAACTTTGCTGCTATTGAATTTAAATTAAATATATTTAAAATGTATCTGCAATATCGAGCGCCTTGAAAATATTCTTCATATCGTACAAGTAAATATTTTTGCCGCATTTACCTCCCCCCCCCCCCAAGTTTGTCCATAGGCAATCTTTAATACATCATAGCTGGATATTGGGTATATCTATTAGAAGTCCAACATAAAATAGATTTCTCTATTAGAAATTTGAGGTGTGATCTCTCTAATGAGTAAATAACATCTATAATATACAGGTATCTGTATATATGTAGCATAGTTATAATAATTAAACTTCCAGAAGATCTTAAAGATCCAGAATATCCCAAAAATGGCTATCTATTTCATATTCAAAATATCCAAAGATCAGAAATTGATACTTATTTCATATCCAGAACTTCTTAGATATCTATTTCTGGGCTATCTTGGATTATTGTCATGTTCAGAATGATCCATAACAGCTGGAAAATAAATTTTACGTAGCTCAATGGTACAAGTAATATCTGACCCCATGCATTTTTAGATTCTTGCTTTCATTCCAGTGAGTGAAATGTGGACTGTTGACACAAAACATACAGTATTTAAAATAACAGCCTATTCTGAAATTAAACAGATTAAGAAGGAGTACAGAGTTTCATTTTAATAATCAGATGATGGCATCACTAAAAGGTACCCCCAAGAGTTCCACATGGTTACTAAAACAAACCTCCATAACCTCTAGATCTATTTAGTTACAGAATTCGTTAACAGTTTATGTTTTGTTTGGTTAGTCAAAACGTAACAGGAATAGAAGTGAAAGTTTCAAAATGCTTGGAGGTGATCTGTATAGCCATTGAGCTATGTAAAATCCATCAGCAGGAGATTTATAAGAATTTTCTTTGTCTGCAGTACTATAACTTCATTTGAGGTAATCTGTGATCAAACAAGAATAGAAATAAGAGTTTCGGACATCCACATTACTCAACAGTGTGCAGAAATATTTGATATGTTCAATGTTACCTTTTCTCCTGCTGAAATAAAAAATCCCTGAAAGCTTATTTTTTACCTATGGTACATTTCAGAACAACTTTCACTTACAACAGTATTAACAAAACAATAAAAATAGTTCATGATAAGATATTTATATAAAATCAAAAGAATACTAATAATTTTGATTTTTAAATAGGTTTTATTTTAAGCATAATTTATTCAAACTTTCTTTTCAACTTTATTACAATTAACAAGTCTTTTTTTTAAATTTTAAATAAATAAGAAATGAACAGGATTGAATTGTTATCGAAAAGAAATTATTTGAAATTAAATTTCAGTCATTTATACGAACAAATACAAGAATTATGAAACACGAAAATAAGTTAAAAGAGCAATAGCTATCCTTTAATTGAAAACCAAAAAAAAAAAAAATAAATAAATAAATAAACTAATTGTTGGGTAAATCAAAAATATAAATATATCTGCTGATAACCTCTGTTAATGTACATATCATGTTTGGAAATTTAAGAGAATACCTATTTTTCTATTCTTTCCCCTCCCCCCAGAAAAAGGAATAAAATATTTCTAAAATGGAAACTACTTTATATTGATTGATTTCTTTTTTTGTGAAAAGGGGTAAAGAAATATTTTTGTGCAGGCCAATACATAAATAATATAAATCAAAACCAATTATTTCATAATTCCCCAACAATGCCCATTTTGTTGAATACACCCAACATTTTTGTCTTGTCCAAAAACCATTATTTAAGGTTTAGAGGCATGAGCAAGAATACAGGTTAGAATCCTTAAAAAGTTCACCACCCAAGTCAGCCCCCCCAAGAAGACACCCCTCTTGTAGACTTGCCATAACGCAAAGAAATAATTGAAGTTTAGAGCATGAGGGTGAACCATATTAACCTCCATAGATAATGTCTGGGTGAGGGGGGAGGGTGGTGATTCAAAGAAAAAGATTTTTTTTTTCACCTCTTAAAAAACCAAATTCCTCTTCTGAACATAATTTATACATACTTCAAAATAAAAGCCATTTCTTAATTTTTTAATATATATACACATTCCTTTCTTTATTTATTTTTAAGTGTGATTTTATTTATTTCAATTTCACTTTTACAGCAAAATAGCTACAAATTACTTAATCTTTTAAAAACTTCAAATTGAAAAAAAAATTCTTTTAATATAGATTTTATGCAAGAATTATTATACTATTGAAAACAGATTTAGAACAATAAATGAAAGTAAAGCCAGAAAAACTCATTAGTATGTTAGAACAAAGTTCAATTAATACGAGGGCCAAAAAAAAAAGAAAGAAAAAACAGTTAATAAAAATATATAAGCAAAGTCTTAATAAAAACATGAGTAATGGAACTTCCAAGTCCAGAGTAGTCTTCAGCCTAGCAAATTTTAGTTTACGATGCGTTCTAAATTTAAAAAAAAAATTTAAACTATTACAGAACTGCAGAAGTAAAAAATAGCCTACGAATTGAAAAAAAGTGGAAGATATCTCTTATTGAGACTCATGCAGGTTTGAATGAATTATAAAAGCAATGGCAGTGAACACACAACAAATTATTACAAATTTGGTTTAATTGTATTACATTGTTACATTTATATAAAATACAATCACTGGATTCAATATGAGTACTTCAATACTATTTCACATTCAGGGATTCTTCTAACAGCATCTGGAAGATAAAAATTATGACTTCAACAAGTAATTACAGAATTAAAAGTTAAAACATAACTGCTATTCTATCCTAATAAAAAAAGGGTACCCTCCCCCCTCCCCATAATTTGAATAAGACTGAAGAAAGGCTCAAAATCAGAAAGAGTTGGCAGCTAGAATATACTAGAGCATAAACTAGATCTATGTTAAATACATACAAAATAAAATTAGTTAAAATTAGTTTTGTGTGTACATGGATTAGTGTCAAATTTAAATCTCCAACTAAAGCACAGCTTAACACTTTCAACTAGGTGATGAATTTACAGAGGAATAAGTCAGCAGATCTTTTCATTTGATTCAGAAAACATTTTGTTTATAGTTTCACTAAAATCGGAGGATAACTTTATAATAAAAAGTCTGCAAATCTACATACATTTTGGAACACCTTTAGGAGCAGGTTAAATACAATTTTGGAACAGCACAAAAGCATACCGAAAAATGGTAATAATAAATACTTTCTTATTACCATTTTTCATATTACCATATTTATGTATGGTAATAATAAATACTTTCAAGTAACATTTACATATACTGTAACCTTCTGAGTAAGAGAGGGAAGGGAAACAGGGTTCCTACTGTTAAAATTGTACAAATTATGAATAAATGAATAAAATAAAGATGTAGAATTTAAGCTGCCTTTTACATTTTAATTTTGCCACTGAACATAAAAGCAAATGGAAAAAAAACTGCAATAAAACCTAAATATAGCAGCTCAAAAAAAAAAAAAAAAAAAAAATCTATTTTTTTACCTGCAAAAAATAAAAGAAAAAAAACTTAATTTTACAGATAAGAAATGCTTGTACTGTTTTATAAAATAATCTGTTCTCTATGTTCTATTAATATTAGAATATACTGATATGCAAAGTGATTGAGAGCACAAAATACTTTATTAAAAGTAAGGAACACATTGTAGGATTTACTTCACAAAATTTTATTTTGTGAGGTAAATCCTCTGAGGTAACACAAAAAAGAATAATTGGGGACAGTATTGAAGCGAAAATCCCATATCAAAGCAATTTGGAATAAAATTATCCCTGAATCACAGTAACCTGTGCGTAATAACAAACATCAAACTAATAGTGACAAAATAAATATTAAACACATTACTTACTATCGGTGAGTTAAATTTGCAAATTATTACAATCAATTAAAAAATAGAAAATATTCAGGACTTGTAATATATTTTAGGTACATCAAAAATTGAGTAAAAAATAAAGTGATAACTTTGCAATAAAAACTTTTCATGCACAGCAAGTAAAATATCATCAAATAACAACATTCTTAGCAAAGATCACATCTATATGTGGAAGATAAACAAAAGAAATAAATAATTAAACGGAAGTTTGAAAATACTTTTCATATCCAGTCTGGTAAATTACAAGGATTCAATGCTCAGAAGTGTAGCTAGAGGGGGACATTTGTCCCAGGGCATAGGATCCAAAAGGCACCAATTTGTATATAAAACTTTTTCCAGCGCATTTTGGTAAACAGGAAGTGATGCAAATTTGTTCTCGGGCACTGAAAATTCTTGCTACACCTCTGAGTACTGACCCCAATTAATAACCTAGATCTTCTTGAAGTCAGTTAAAAACTAGACTAAAGATATTTTTGAGTAATATTCAAATATACATATGACAACATGTGAACACTGACAAGGTTATTGCACTTTGTTAATACTGCAGGCTTAAAAAATCTGAATTTACTAAGGAAGTAAAGTTTACATTTACATATTGTATTAGTAAAATTAAAAAATAATATATTTCATCTGTTTTTACCACTAATGGTGGTACATGTAATATGGTGTCAAAACTGGTAGGCTAGTTTTCGATTTGGTTTGTACCAAAGTACAGATATGAGATTAACAAAAAAGGAAAAAAAGTCTGAAAGAATGTCCAAACAACTTTTGAGCAATTATACTTATGAATTTCAAGAGCAATAAATATTTTAATTTTTATTGATACTAAATCTATCTTACTTATATACAATTTTGCCTTACTGAAAAATCAGAAAATTTTTGAAAAAAATGAAAAACTGAATTCTTTATAAACATTGAAAAAGGTCTGAATATTAAACTAAATTCTTAAATCTCATCTCTGAAAGTAGCATTTTACAGTTTACATTTTAAACAACAACAGCAGTGACAACATTAATAATAATAATAATAATAATAATAATAATAATAATAATAATAATAAAAGTTACTGGAGTTTCAAGGTTTTACTTACAACATATTTTTAAGAGGTAGTGAGGGTGCAGAGTAAAAAAATTAATCTGAAGGGACTAAAAATTGATTTTTATACTTTATTTCATTGTTACTTCATAAAATGTTGCAAATAAGACTTGATTTTGCAAGCAATTTATTAACTTGGTGTCAAATATGCAACTTGACATAAAAAATTTACATATAATAGAGATTAAATAAATGACAGAATATAGCATAACATAAAATGATATACTAAAGAGTTGCCTGGGTCAAATGCTTTAATAAAGAATACCACATTGAATTTTACTGTATAAATATTTATTGTTTTACTCATTGATGTAATTTTCCAAAAGTTATACTTTTTCTCTTTTAAGAACAGCCCTAATAACTTCCTCAATTTACATGAAATTTATAAAATTTAATACATAGTCACTAACTGCCCCAAAGTAACATCACTTTAGGGAAAAAAAAACTAAAAAAAAAAAACATATAAATCAATTTGGAAAATAAGAAAAAAATAAACTAAACAAAAATGTAAACATCTCAAAAAAAAAAAAAAAAAAAAAAAAAAAAAAAGTTATTGACAATTATGAAATTATGCGATACAAGCTTTGAAAAAATTAGACCGCAGAGATCAAAAGTATGCAGACTTTGAACTAGTAATTAAGAACATTTAAAGAATAAATAAACAAATAAAACAAAAATATGAATACCACTTATAATGCCAATAGTTTCTTCTCTTTTACAGCATGCCACTGACAAAAATTCAATGGTTTTCCACAGGACCAGTTCAGAGTACTAGAAAATAAAAAGATAATAAAGTGATAAACAGCCAAAATCAATCAGTTTTTCTTGTAACATATTTTATTCATCACTTGGCTCTGCAAGCTTTAAAGACAGGCTTCTCAAAAACTCGGTATAATTCAGAATGCTTCTTCATAGACAACATGATGAACTTTTATAGAACAACAAAACTGCAGGTCTTATCCCATTTTTAGGGAGAAATTCACGAAAGTGGAAACTGTATCTGATGGCTAATTCTCCCTCTATTTTGGACAATACAATATGTTATAAATTTTTCTCTGAGTATTTCACTTCTATAAATTAACCATTTGTATTGCCATAAATAGAGCTTGTGAAGAGAAATTCCGAATTTTCAAATTTCTGACATAGTTGAATTCTTTTAAAACTTGTTCAGAAATTGCATTATTTCTTGTAAAAAAAAATAAATAATAACTTGATTGAAACATTTTGTTTCTACTCAGTGAGACACTTAATGAAACACAATTTTTGTGAGAAATCTACTACCCATCTGATTCAGTGCTTAAGATATACATTCTTCTAAAATGGGATGCTTTGCAATGCAAATAATAATAATAATATAAAATTCACACAGACATGTGTATAAGGAACATTTATAACATATGATATGAATATAAAATTAACTCCCAAATTTAAAAATACACTGAAACAGTAAATAATTAAAAATAAATACATACTTATATCTAAAGACATCCAAAGTAGTATTCACCCTTATCAAAGGTTCTTGAAAAATCACCCAGTCATCGCTGTTATTAACTCTCCTATATTTCAAGAAAATGAGTATTCAGTACATAAAAAACATTCTAAAAGTTTCGTTTTCTAAAGCAACCAATTTATATGAATATTCATTTATTATCAATTTATATATATTTAACTAATGACCACCCAAGGTAGGAGTCTTCAGTTAAAATTTACATTTAAACATTATCACAAGAATAAATGATTCGGTGGTAGATCGAGGGGTAATGGGATGAGTGGCTATAGGGCTTCAGTCTCCCCCCCCCAATCTCAAATCCAGGCAGCAATTACGACATAAAGTCGCTTGAGTCAGAAGTATGGGTCTAAATGGGGGCCCCCTTACATTTTGTTTCTTCACCGACTCTGACAATTGTCTTTCTGTATTTTCCACAGTATTTACCCGCTTGCCCATGATAATCAGGGAACAATCATATTACATTAAATTTTTCAGTAATATTTGACTTATTTATTAAGATATATTTTTCAGTAATATTTGACTTATTTATTAAGATATATTTTTCAGAAATTTGTATATGAATGCATTTAAAATTATTTCAGATTTTAAATGCAAAAATAATGTGTAACAGATAAACAGTGATAATTTGCAAGTAATAATATATTAAGATGCTAACATATCAAAAATATATACTTGTGCAATATATATGAGGAATATTTGAAATATACACCCAATATTGTGGATACATTTTAAATAAATTTAATTTAAATTCATTAAGATTGACAATATAATGGGTAAATATTAATTTGCTACAATTTACATTAGTATTTATTTCCAATTTAATGATAATATTGAATAATTAAGTATATGAACATGAAAAAATAAAAATACTATAAAATTAATTACTTGTCAATATTAGGAATACATTAGAAATATTACCAATGTTTACCTAATATTGTGGATACATTTTAAATACATTTGGGCTAAATATTAACTTGCTGCTATGTAAAAATACTGGTTTGGATTTTCAATGTTTTACAATCCAGTGAGGTGCTATTTGAAAGTTTATTGGTAATGGAACTACTTCAGAACTACTTCCAAAATATAGGCAATATTGCAGATACATTTCATTTAAATTCAGTAGAAAAAGGATTAAAATTATTTTGAATTTTTAAGTAAATTTTACCAATATCATAAATTTATTTACCCTTAATGATACCCAGTAGAAGACCCAAACTCTGAAATCCATGCTGTCTGCTTTCTCAACAATGTCAATAAATAATGAAATCTGTTCTGCTACCTGCAAGTTCAGAAAACCACAGAATAATATTAAATACTTGAAAAATATAACATTAATGATATGGGCACCCATAAGGGGGGGGCTCAAGGTAGGGAACTTGCTCCCCCCCTAGGAGAGGAGAGCAGGGGCAGGGACATACCCCAAAAAAAATTCTGGGAGGGTCCAAAAATTTCGGAGGGGGTCCAAACGATGAAAAAGTCAGAAATTTTCACAAAAAGACTTCACCATTATTGCTTTGTTAATAAAAACTGAAATTTCGAAGGTGTTACAGACCCCCACCCCCCTTCTTGGGTACGTCCTTGGCCAGAGGGTGACTGGTGGGGCTTCAGCCACCCTCGAAATAAGTAAACATAAGAAATGGAGAAAATTAAATATTCGTGGGTATTTTGAAAGTTCAGCTTGAAATTTTTAAGGTTTAGATACGTCCCTAAGCCAAACTCACTCCACCCCCCCCCCCCACTTAAGTATGTTTTTTCAATCTGCAAAGATATGTTCTGATTAAATGAATTTAAAATGAAATATGCTAGATAAATTTTAAGTTTATGAACATTTCCTATGCAATATGTGAAATAACCTTTATTAAAAATGAAGTCTTAAAAAAATGCAACTCAAAGCATGGCTTTTTCCATAACATTACAGAAATAATTCAGCAATCAAAATTAATTGAATGTCAACAATATTATTTGAATTGTCTTAGACTGAACAAGTGTAAAGTAAGCTTTATTTAAGGGGAATAGATGAAGTGAATATTATCAAATACAATGAAGAACCGTTCTGATCATACCATCTTTAAAATAAAACAAACTACATTAAAATCGGCTCATCCATTTGGGATCTATTTTGCCACACACACACATCCAACTTTTAGAAAAAAAATCCAGGCATTTAGTATCTTAGAATAAAAATTTATTAAACTAAATTCATATTCTGAAAAAATTTAAGGACCCCTTAAAATGGGGTGTCTGGGGCATGTGCCCTCCTTGCTCCTGTGATAATCATGGTCTTATTATCACAGGATTTTCCGTAGTATTTGACTTAATTATTAAAATATATTTTTCAGCAATTTGTACATAAATGCACCTAAAATTATTTATCAGATTTTAAATTTTGAAATAATGTACAGTAGATAAACAGTCTTAATTCACCATTACTGTGATATTAAGATGCTGACACATTAAAAATATTTGTTAGTACAATATGAGGGAAATTTATAATATACACACAATACTGTGTGGATACATTTTAAATATATTTAATTTAATTCATTAACATGGACAATATAATGGATAAATGTTGCTAATTTTTACCAATATTAGTTTTTATTTCCAATATAATAACAATGTGAAGGATTGAGTATATTAGCATTAGAAAAATAATAAAATGGTATAAAAATATTTTTAAAAATTACTTGTCAATATTAAGAATACATTATAAATATTTCGAATTTTTACTTAATATTGTGAACACATTGTAAAGATATTTGGGCTAACTACTAACTTGCTACTATTAAAAACTTTATCAGTAATGGAATTACTTCAGAAACATTTCCAGTATATAGCCAATATTGTGGATATATTTCATATGTTAATTAAATTCAATAGAAAAAAATTAGCATTATTTTGAATTGGTATCTAGGCTAAAAGGTAAGTTTTACCAATTTGAGAATTTTATTTACCAATATTGATACACAACAGAAGACATAAAATCTACCATACCAAAATCTGCAAGGCTCTAAAATTAATACTGTATTACTAAATTTAATATTGTAACACTTACCTTTATTACCAGTAATATTAAACTTATCCGTTACTATACTATTGAATTATCCTTAAACAGTATACAAACTTTTCAATTCCAAAAATCTCGCATTTAACACCAAAAACAATAACTTTTTTTCCGCGTTGAATCAGTTTACAAGTATCCCTTGTGTTTTTCGTGCTACTAATGAAAGCTCACACATTCTGAATCACCTGCTACTTTCAGCTGGTTTCCCTGATTTAAAAGTGGACTTTCCTGAGGCCATCTGGGGTGTTCGATCGTAAATTATCCACTTTACCATATGAGAGAGAGGTTTGTGTATGTGTAAAAAGTGGAGAGGGAAATATTACACCACAACAACAGAGCGGTTATTTTGATCTAACAACGTATATATGTATATTCTAAGCGTGAATCTGTGCTAGAATGTGCAATAAGATAAAATGATGCACATAGACATATTGAAATTTAATCACAAAATATTTTTTTCCCACGTTTATAATTTATTTCAATATAAATTGCATACAATATATAATTGATCATTATTTTCTGCTTTTGATTTAAAATTTTGTTTATACTATTTGCAACAGGCGCGTATCCTTCCTAAAAATCTGACCCTTTACTTAGTTTAAAATTTGATACTGAGGCTACAGTTGAAACAGCTTGCTTACAATTTGATACACAGGTTAGAGCCCTCTCCACCCCCGAAATAAAATCCTGACTGCACCACCGATTTACAAACACGCATCAAAACATGCTCAAATATTATATACAGAAACAAAAAAACGAATGCAAGATTTCAGCTATATAAGCATAAATAACATACTACGATCAAGTATAGAGACGGATTTAAAGATCAATTTCTCGGAAGGGTATAAAATTAAAAGAAGCAGGCTTGTTTAAGTCTTAAAAACAAAATGTATAGTAAAGCAAAATGTTAACCCTAACCAAAGAAATGTCTGTCGGAAGAGCTGGAGTCCTAATGGATCCGACACTGAATCAATGTATCTTATATGTTGTGAATTATCAAATTTTAAATAACATTTACAATAACTGAAAAGTTATAAGATTTTACTTACTTGTGTTAGCTAAAAGTATTCCATTACTTGTATGCAGTTGGTACTTCGCAACTGCAGTCCAATTCCAATATGGCGTCGTTTGGGTATGGAAGCAACGCACTCACTCCTGCTGAAGTGAGAGCATCATGGGAAAGGTGGTGACTCTCTCGCTAGAGTGAGAAGATAGCGCCTTCACCCTTACTCTAAGAGTGACATTGTCTCACTCTTGCAGTTAGGGTGACAGAATCCTATCGATGAAGAGTCATAATGCAGTTTTCTCACTCTTATCTCACTCTATCTGGGATCATTTGCCGGTGACTTTTTGTAAGAGTGACAATGTCACTCTAAATTTTTAAGAGAGTACTATAAAACAAATCGTTTGCATTTGAGAAGCATGAAATGGCACGAAAATTTCATCAGGTTTACGCCAAATCTATCTATCTCTATAACAATAAAAATGAATGTTTGTAAATCTGCCTGTGTGCGGTCTCCAGACAAATCTACTGCACACAGAACTCTGAAAATTTGAATATATAAGCCCATGAATGCCGATAATGTGCACCTGAGAATCAGAATTTTAAAATTTTAATTACTTTTTTTAATTATTAATTAAAAACCGTTCTAAAACGGAAATTTTCTTAGTGTTACGAATTTTGGGAGCAACCCGCTGTTCTGGGGTTTAAAACAGTTTAAAATTCGTATTCTACGCGTTAAATAGTTAAATTTGGCTTTTTGTTGCATCAATATGAAATGTTCTGGAAATCTCGGGTTCTATGGGTCGTAGGTCTTCGAAAACCTAATTTTTGGGGACTTATTTTTGGCGCCAATTTTGGCGATATTTCGCCAAAACTCGCCAAGTTTGACGATTTTTCTGTCATTTGGCGCGTTTTTCCTAATGGGACCTTTTCATGAAATTTTTTATGGTACTTTTTATGGTATTTTATACGTTTAATGACCTAAAATTTCCTAATTTTAAGAAATTTAAATCGAAAATTGTGGATTTTACAAGATAATTTGCTTAATTGGATGAAATATTTAATAACTCCAGCAATTTTAATGCAAATTACACGATATTTCTGGGGGAAATATGTGACGGCCACGGCAGTGAGTGGTGCGTTTGTAAGTACGCACCTGAAACTCTGGAACCATTATCTGCACATTCTGTTATACAATTGCGGCCTAGAGTACTAATCTGGAGTTGCATGTCAGATTTTGTAAATCGCATAATTTAAGGGGTTCACGAGCAACGCCGTGCGGGACTGCTAGTAAAAAAATTATATGTTTCATAAAATCAGGGCCGATCCCAGAAGAAAATCTTGGGGGGGGTGAAGAGAGGTAAATTGCCGACTGAAAAGATAGATTTGCCGATTCAGTTCCCAAGTTGGACACCTCCCTATATTGGACAGTTTTCCGGGGAACAGAATGTGCCCATAACATAGAAACAGCATAAATACCTCTTTAAGTTGTACAGAGGGAGCTGCAAAAGTTCGACTTTCAAAGGATTCACATTATTTACGCATTAATGATCAAGCTGGTTTTTACAATAATAAAGTCCATTCTATGAATAAATTGTAGAGGTCAGTACGTAAAAGGCGGAATTTCCCAAAAAAGGCTCGATTAGTATCACTTTGCCAACAAAAATCCACATTTTTGTTCGATAGGGATGGTTATATCCCTGATTCTGTTACAAGTAATTAAATTTCTATAAAATATTCATAACTTTTAATTTAGTCATAAAATACTCCCTCCGGAATGAAGAAAATATTTGCCTATCCATATGCGACAAAACTATCAGTGCCGTAGTTTGGGTTGGCGAAAATGAATTTGGGGGCACCCCGAATGGAGTATTTACATTAACTTAAAAAAAAAGAACTGGAAGCCAAAGCGAGAGCACTGATTATAAAACACTTTCCAACACTGTCTTATTGGCGTATATATACTATTGCATACCTGCCAATTCTACTGGATTTTTCAGGAGACTACTGGATTTTGATGGTTTCTCCTGGTCTCCTGATTTTACATTAAAATTCCTGGTTTTCTCACATTTTGAAGCTTTAATAATCGACACATTTAT
The DNA here is from genome assembly GCA_038373885.1 of Cheiracanthium punctorium. NCBI lineage: Eukaryota > Metazoa > Arthropoda > Arachnida > Araneae > Cheiracanthiidae > Cheiracanthium > Cheiracanthium punctorium. The sequence continues at coordinate 13,347 of JAWZYV010002813.1, forward strand.
TTCCCAACCATTTTTAAAAGATTACCGCTTTCAGGGTCTATTCATTCAAGATGGACCAGTATACCATGGTATTTTGGTCCAATAATAAAGATTTGGGCTTATATTGATTACTCATTTGTCAAGGATTCTTGAAAATATCAGAATTAGATGGCAAATCGTTTAATTCTATCATTTTTTGAGAGAGTTCAAAGTCCCCAAAATTTTACTACTTTTTTTTTTGCTGTTGTTTGTTTGTTTAAAAAGAAGATATTTTGTAAAATTTCGAACATTTAAGAAAAAAACTTGTGAACGTTGAAGTTTTATTCATTTTATGTCAAAAGAATTCTTCTATTTCTCTGAGCTCTTTTACAAATTCGATTTTTAATATCACGACCTTATGTGTGATTGAAATTTCAAACATAAGTTATTATAAAAAGCAAACTTTTCATTTTAAAAACCATAACTGTGTCGCGTCATGTTAAATTATATATATTTTTAATTATATATAGAATAGATGGCGAAATTTAATGTGTGAAAAAATTTCGAAGAGTGTTTTGACTTAGTGTGTAAGTTAGTGTGTGACTTAGATAAGTAATTAGGACTTTAAGATTATGATCCCACATAAATCTACTGGATTTTCTTAGTTAGATGTTAGCAGGAATGCTATTGCATGACGAACAGTTAACTGTTCACTCCCGACGTTGCTAAAGACGCGACGGTAGAGATTCTTCCCTCCTGTGTCCATCGTTGCTTCCCGGCTTGAGCCTTGGAATGTTTCTGCTCTGGCGACAGCCTTGCGCAAGCGCATGACTGGGCCATGCCAGAGCATTCAAAGACCTATGCCGAGAAGCAACGATTTACACAGGAGGGAGGAATTTCTGCCATTGCGTCTTATCAACGATGGTAGAGAACAGGTTAAAGCCAACAAGAAACTAATTTTTTTTTTAAAGTACTGCTCTTAAAGCTCTAGAAAGAAGATATATTGTAAAATTTTGAATATTTAAGAAAAAACTTG
>JAWZYV010002814.1:0-14141 GCA_038373885.1 Cheiracanthium punctorium
AAAGAAACAAACACACAAACAGATTTTTTTATTTATAAGGATTTTTTTGGCTGTGATTTAATTTTTAAAAAATTCATAAACAGATTTTTCCAGTAATGTAGTACAAAATTATTCCATAAATGAGGGACTAAAAATAAATTGCATTTTGGCATATCCCCGTTTTTCGTCAAAAGTGTGTGATGCACATCTAAGCCCAACAGATACCAATCGGCCATGCATGAGTAAGTTAAGTGATCAGTTCATATTTTTGTACAACCGTTCGCGTTAAAGGCTTGCTTTCGAAGGGACACTTGCACAATACAAAATAGAAAAAAAAGAAAAAAAAACATAAAAAAAAAAAAAAGAAAATAACCCGATAAAAAAAAAAAAAGAAACATCAGGCATTCACGAAAAAAGTTAATTGCGTTGGGCGTTCGATGCACTTATTTCTACGTAAGGTGTAGTGCTAAGAATGAGAATTAATAGGGAGTTTCACTGCAGGACGGGTTTCCACGCACGCGGTAACGCTGCGAACGTTAAATGAGACATTGGACAAATAAAGCGCTATGCGCACGCAATAAAATCCGAAGCGTGGTTGGTTCCAAAAATACTCCGTATAGCGGATAGCGTTAGCGTTAGAGTAGGAAGAAACGGTATGCACATAACTCCCTAATAAATATGGATGTGCCAGGGCGGATTAAAGAGGGGGGGCGGAGGAGGGGACCCCCCCCCTGAAGAATGGAAAACGATACTAGAATGTTAAAAGAGAGTGTAAAAAGAGAATGTAAAAGATAGAAATTGATTGCGTGAGATAATCGGCAAACAGCTACACTAGGCCGATCTGCCAAGGGTGGGAGGTGCCCTTGTAGGAGGACTTTCTTAAGGGTTCTTACGCGTATGCACGTTACATCTGGAGAAAAACCTATCAAAACTCCAGACCGTTAGCATCGACAGCCACGCGCGATGGGACCCCAACCCGGGGACCGTCACACTACGGCCGCTATCTTACCATTTCAGTGGCTTAACCACTGATGCCATGGTGAGGGGGGGGAGACTGTGTAAAAGAACTGAACCGAGATTGTAAAGAATCCTATTTTACTTCGTAAAATGGATGTATATGTCAATTCTTCTAACTAACGCCTCCCACGACAAACTAAACGCCCCCCCCCCAGACCCGACAAACTTGCATTAATCCGCCACTGCTGCGGAGTGCTTAAAGTAACCGGTACCTTAAAAAGCGTTATATTGGATGAAAATATCATTTTTTTAAGTTTCTGCATATTACAATTTCTAGCTTTCCAAAACCGATTAAATTTTATAGCTAATCTTATTTAGAAATGAAGTTACAATCTATTTAAATGTACTCAAAAACTATATGCACAGTGTTTAAAGCTCATTTTTTTACTTTTCCCAAAATAAAATTTTACACTTTTCGGGTGAACGCCAAGACAACATAAAATAAAAAATTACACATGAAGTGTCGTGAATTTATGCATACATCATAGCTGCAACAATTCCGTGCGTATAATTAACCACTTTTTGTATACAGTAATTCTTGAGTTTAACAGATGGTTTGTTGCTTTATTGAAAAAAAGTACATAAAAAATATTCGCCCGGAAATTAATTAATTACATGCCCGAAATTGTTGCAAGCTATGATACATGCTTTAAAGACATTAATATAAGGAATAGACTATTACTCATTATTATATATTAAAAAATTTTATATTGGTTTATATTTGGGACGTGGAAGAATTTTCAGAATATTGATTATATGCTTGTGCGTTTAAAAGCTCTAGTTTCTGATATTTAGATCATTTAAAAAAAACATGAGAATAGTCTTTTCCCTAGAAAGTGCCACGATGATTATTATTTAATTTACCGAAGTCCGTTTTTAAATTATCATAGTTTTGGGAAGTGTTATTTTATCAGGATTTCCCCCACATTTCTCCGGCTAAAATATAATTTTCAAGTTTTGATTTTATATTTTTCCTAATTTCTACGTCATGTATAATTAACGTGGCCCATTTATTTTTTCCTTCAAAACGGGACATCTACTACTTTTTTGGCAATAGTGTATTTATTTTCTTCCTACAAAACGGGACATCTACTGTTTTAAAGGTAATAGTGTTAGGAAGAATGAATTGACAGGTCTGGTATCTTTTTGTTGTTAAGAAAAATGCGCAAAAAAGCTTGTGTTAATTTTAATCTCAAAATACATGAGAAAAAAAAAACTTTGCTAAAAACTTGCATATACTATAAAAAATAGTGCAAGACGTACATTTCGGGTGTTACAAAGTGTAGGCCCCTTCTTCGACTTCAAAAACACCATCCGACACAAGCAGGATGGTAGGAAAGTGAGGAAATGTAAACAAAGGACACACTGAAAAAATGGAAAGTTGTCATTAGAAAGGAAAAAAAAAAAATGCTTAGGAAAACCAGAGTGAAAGGGTAAATAAATTGGAGATCGGGGGTGGGCGGGATAAGCAAAAGAGGAACTTGACTTGAATAAAAAGAAATAAAAATTAAATAAATTGAAATAGTGGACAAAAAAAGTAACAAAAACCATTAGACGAACAAACACAAAAACAATACAGCCCCCGGCGTTTTACATTATGCGCTCTCGAGAGGAGGAGGGAGGGAGGTTAGTTTTTTTTTTTTTTTTTTTTTTTTTTTTTTTTTTACAGACACTGCCGTTGAGGTGATTCTAGATTTTTAGCCGGCACTGTAGTTGAAAATTCGTTTACCGATGGGTTGCTCTCTTTCTAAACAACACGGGGGACAATTGAAGGGTGGCATTTTGTAAAAAAACGGGGAATTATGGGCGTCCCGAAGCTGTGGCTTGGGGACAACGGACAAGCCACCTAAAAAAAACGGGGACGCTATGGTTCACACTTACTGTATAATAGTAAAAATGTAACCTCTGAACGTTAAAAAATTAAAAAAATTTCTGTAATAAAACACATCGTGTACGGATAACCTTAAAAAACTTTTAGAGGCCAAGCCACTTCACGGTCAATTAAATTTATATCGCATCTAATTTTAGCGAGACACGTGGAACAAATTAATTCTCGTCCTATTGGTCTTAATGGATATTCATTTATTGTGTATTAAAGGCAAAACCTACACGGGGGTATCTGCCTTATGAAGGGGGGATGTTGTCGAGGATGAGGAGAAAGGACTTTTTTAAGGGGTTCGAAGGCGCGTATTCAGCGTGGACATCTCGAGTTCTAGAGATTTCGCCCACATACTTGCAAATCGCTTACAATTGACAGGACGCGCGACACGTCCGGCGTGCCCCCCAGAAACGCGTGCGATTTCACGGGGATCTTCCAGCCACTTCAGCCAAGTTACCAAAGATCAATGGCTTCTTGTGGTTTTCTATACATCACCCGGAGGTCTTTTTTGATACTTTTGCATTCACTTCTCATACGCGCGATATTGCGTCAATCCCTATTGAAAAAACATCGTTCTTCCATGTACACTGCTCAAAAACAAAAAATAGGATATTGCTGGGGTTTTAGGTGGATCTTGTGGCTGAGGCAACTTTTTAGCATGATTCGATACATGGTCGCCGCAGAACGTAGTAGGTTATTATGAGAATAAATCTTACACATGTTTTGCCAGAGAAAAATTGCCCATTTTATTGCGCATTTGTGTAGAAAAGGAAAAAAAACCAAATTTGTGCCATATGAGAAAAAAAGAATAAAGAAAATGGTGTGTTTTCTTCACAAAGAAACCATCTTCTGCTAGGGGGTATGGTTTCCACTTGACGGCAGGCAACGATTGAAACACCTTTGAGGCATGGAGTCAATGAGGCTAATAATCACGAGTTGGGGGTATTCTGTTCCCACTTCTTCCTAGAAGAGCCCTTTCCAGTTCTTGGAGAGTTTGTTGGGGGTGGTTGGCGGGCAGACAACTCGTCGTCCTAGAGCGTCCCCAAACGTGCTTCTATTCGATTCATGTCTGGAGCACACGCTGGCCAATTCCATTTCGTACTATTCCTTTCCTCGAAAAGGAAATCCTCCAACCAGGTTAGCACGATTTAGAATGCAGTTATCGTCTATTAAAATGAAGTTCATCTCCGGATTGCTGTAGCGTAAAGGGGGACTACAAATTAGGTCTGAGGCCTCTCATCCCTATATCCGGCGGTACTCAGTCCAGAGGTCCATCTCGGAATGACGTAGAGGTCTCTTGCGCCCGTCAATGGAGATGCTCCCACCATACACCAAATCTCTACACACCGCCCCAAAGCTGACACTTCTGAACACGAACCGCAAGGAATTATTCCTACTGCACGCGTCCCTCTCAAGATGAAAAATACGCCCTAATTCTCATGCTGATGAAACTTGAAAAAAACGGGGCTCTCGGTCAGACAAAAAAAAAAAAAACATTGATTGCATTCATTTGCTTCCTACAGTTCACAATGCCCTTGCGGATCGCGACAGATGTCTGATGTTAGTCTAACACATACCATCTGGTCGGCAAGGCATACCAGACCTACATCCATTCGGTCAGGTCTGAGTTGAAAACCCGTGGTTGACAGTAGCCGAGGCATAAGGTGTTATTGGAGAAGAGTAGTGTTCATATGCCAGTATCTCCGCGGGCCGTTAACACTAAATAACGATCTTCATTGGACCGTTTTTGCCCCGGTCTACGGGACCTTGCACTTGGTTCCTTCGCGCCTGCAACTTTTCAGTCGCCAAAAAACCGGTTCCAGATCCTAGAACATCACAACTTCTGTGACCCTGCAATGGCTTGCGCTACTTCGGCTCTTTTGAGTTTTGGCCCCCTGTCTAACCTTACACGAAAACTCTCACAAGGCTACTGAATCGGTGAAATGGCACTTCGCTGATGACATCGGTACTCATCGAAAGGAAAGATGTCACGAATGCCGATCATCCTTGTCTGCCTTGTCTTTTATTCAGTTGAAAAGTCCCAAATGTTATTCGCTGACGCTGAATAGTGACGTTTTTGGACGTCGAAACTACAAACATTAGCACTAAAAAAAAACCCCCCTTTCTCCAAGTTTGGAAAAATCAGGAAAAATTTGCATTTGTGGATGTCGGCATTCTTGCATTTTTCTGGCAAAAAAATTTCGCTTTATATCTTTATTTTAATATAAAAACGTACAAATATTCCTTTAATTGTTATGAGCAGTGTATTTTTACTCTATCTCTCCATATCTCCTAAGACAGCGGTTCCCCACTCTAAGGCCCGTGGACCACTTTTCCATTCTCCTATTTACCACGGATACGCTTGAAGAACTCTTTCAGAGGGGTGGTAGAGATTAATATTAAGGGAAAATACATAAAACTCATATATATGAAAAAATAAAAAAAACGAAGAACAGTAATATTTCCACTCAATCTCAATGATACTGTTATTAGTTAAATTTAACCACCTATTTGCCAGATATCTGTAGCCGAAGGCAAAAGCTTTTTTTTTTAACAAATTTTTGGGATACATACTCGTTAGTAACGATTTGTACTTAATAATTGTTGGCCCGACGTATATTTTCTCAAATTTTTGCAAAGGAAGTACGAAACTTTTTTTTAAAAATTCTCTAAACAAACAAAAACAAAACAAAACTACTCGCTTTCGCGGACCATTTTAGAAGTTCGTGGAACCACCAGTAGTTCCTCGTATCCACCAGTTCGCGGAACCATTGCTCTAATGAAGAAGAGATGATGATTACCTACAAAGACTTTTAATTCAACTTTTTATTTTAAACTTAAATGTTTTTAATGAAACACGAGTCAGCTGTCGTACAAAGCGAACGAAGAAGAAAACCATTTCAAGAGTGAATAAAAAGACTTTATCAGTGAAAGGATAAGTTACAATAAAGATTAATAGGCAGCGTTAATATATAATCATAAAAAAAAACTGATACATAAAATCCCATGGCTGCTCACACTTCATTAGGAATTCTGTTTCGTATATCTGACTCCAGGTTTCCGATATCGCATGTGAGGATCGATAGTCATTTGTATGACTGTCGATACGGGTTTAACAAATTAATCAGAAACAAAATCAGATTAACATCCCAATGGACTTAAAAACCGAAAGGAGTTAATTGCAAATAGCTCTCATGTCAGGCTAAGACATTTAAATTAAGATGACTATAAGCCATAGTATAAAGACATTCGAGTCAAAATTAAATGGCTTAAAGGGCTCTTGTGTGTTCCTTAAAAAAATGAAAATAAATGCAGTTAATTTAATTGTGTCATCAGAAAACTTCATCAAAACTTATATATTTTATCCGAATGTTTTCAGCATTATTTGATGCACAACTTCATTAATTTGATGAGCATGTCTTATGTGTAAATTTCGATTGCTTCTTCTTCTACTCTATTTTTTACAGGCTAGCCGGGTTACTTCTACACCATAGGAAATAAATTTTTCCCTACCATTATAGAAGTAGAGATATTTTATAGGAGAGAGAATTATCTCGAGGAAATTTCCAAAGAGTGTTACTTTTGATTCTTGGAAAATTATCTACGTTAGAGGCTACTAACCGTGTAGCAAAATTCTGAATTCAAAAAAACTACGTCAGTATTAATATCGCTTTCCGAAAAATAAAAAACTTCATTGGTTCTGCAGACAAAACAAACGGTTTTGCTGCTGACGGATTTATAGTAAGGGTGTTTACTATTTTATTAAAAAAAGAAAGAAAGAGGAAAGAAGAAAGAAAAAGAGGAAATACTTATGAATTCGATGCATTTAAAAGTTCCGTATTCCTATATTTATTCAATTTTCGTGGGCAGTTCGTAAATGTAAAGGGAGTATGATATAATAAAAAAAATAATACACTAATTTCTAAGGAAAAATATTTAAAACATAAAATATCTTGTACGTTCTAAATATCTTCTTTCACTGTGACAGAAAAAACAAATTCTTTAACATTTAAGTTTCTGCAATTCAAAGTAAAGGCATTAAAATGGCCCATTGTTTACATATTTCTATGCTTTCACTCTTGAAATTACCCCAAATATTCAAAAGGAATGAAGAAGCTATTCCGCCCAAGGATCTGAAATGAAAATGGCCATAATCGTTAATGGGAATTTATTTTGCAATTCAGAATATCGCACCAATTTATTAAATTTTTTCAATGATTAAATTTTTCGTTAACAGTTCGCAAAAATTATGTATTCGTTCACATACTTAGAAAGGGAGAATCATTCGTGAATGATTCAACAACTCAATTGATAAACGCATTATGTAACTACGTCAGTCCTTACGAGGAAAAAAATTCAATAGTAAATATTCTATTTCCATTTTCTTTACATTCCATCCGCAGCTGAGTATATATACAGGCACACAGAATCGGAAATACATCTCCTTTCACCGAAATATGAATCACTGCAGGAAAAAATGAAGTTCTTGCTTTGTTGCGCTGCTGTCGTTTTAACCTGGGGTCGGTTGTCGTCCATTCACTGCCACGAGTCAAGCCAAGCCTGATGCGGCCGACTTACCGTATTGGTGGGAGGCCCTGGTCGGAAAAGGGTGACTACCGGACAGTGGAAAAAGCCCGATGAAGAGAGTACGACGGGGGGAGGGGGGAGCCTTGAATGAAGAGAATACCGCACGAAAGGGGAGCCACTCATATAAGGGTTTCTCACCAAGGGCGACCCTTATTAAAACCACGCAACTACCGTCTTCAGCGAAGGGATTGCATGTTAATGGGACTGATTATCTTTTCCAAAAATTAATAGACTCTATTGTATCTGCACTTTTACAAAGCCAGACATCTAAACCTGAAGACGGGACGTAATTTATATAAAGAGACTTTGCACTAACGTTCAACGGTTTATGTTACCCAAACCAAACTGCAAAAAATTTCTTTAGAAAAAATGTAAAAAAAAAGTTATACTACACAGTGCAGCAAAAAATAAGCACTTTAATTTTCAATGCTCATACAGCCTATTATATTTACTGTGCTACTATGTAAAAATGTTACAATATATTCCGATCTTCTTTACATTACGGAAACATTTGCACAGTTGTTGCATTTTATTTGTTGTTGTCGTGGTGTTTTTTTCTTTTCCTACAGGACACGATGATAAAATCGTCATGAACTAATTTTAAATGATTCTTATCAGTATTGTTTAAAAAATATGATAGTCAATAATCAATGAAAAAAAAATATTGAAAAATAAATTATTTTCCTTTTTAAAGGAAGGAATTCGTATAAATTGAATTTTAAAACTATCAATTAAGATCTCTCGAAGAGTAATTTATAATGTTATTAATTAAAATACAACATTTAAAATAACTTATCTGCAACCATTTCATCAATGAATTAAGAAAATCAAAATGGTAGTTGAATTGATTGTCGTTAAAAAATAAAAATATAAAATGTCTTTTTTAAATTAACTTCTTCATTTTGATATTAAAAAAAATTTTACTTCACTTAATAAGCCTTTAGTAGTATTATTTTGAATTGGCATTTCTGATACAGAATAAAAATACTTATTGAAAATTATTTACACATAATGAACACTCTAGGGGATAAGATAGCAAGGAAAATATGTAAGGGGAATATGAAATATTGCCAGAGCAGTAATAAAACGGACTGTGTAAACTCATTTAATAAAAATTATTGTTCTGGGCGGGGGGGTGGGGAGTTCTTTTTTTACAGGTTTGCCATTTTTACCTACATTCGACGAAAAAAAAGTTAAAGGAAAACCGTTTTTTCTTATTCATTTACAAAAAAAAAATAGCCCTTGAAAAAAAAAAAAAAAAAAACGAAAATTCAAATAGTCGGTCGGTATAGCATCCCAACGTTTATTTCCATTCTTTCTCTTTTTCCTGTAGGAAGATCGCTGCCCAAATGTACAGTGACCTCAAGTAAATAGATGCCTTTAAATAATGGAAATAAGGCATCAAAAAAAGGTATTTGAATCTGAACGCAATTCATAAATCAACACTATTGGAAAAGTGTAGTGAATTAAGGTTTTCCGTACAACCAAATTATTACGGATTTGGAAAACTTGTGAACAGTGCTTCCAATGAAGTTGTGCTGTTAATAATATTTCCATTATTTTACTCCAAGAGTTGCCCTAGGGGCCATGCGGACCAAACTGGAACCCTATGGACCACAGCTTGGTTATTAATTACACGGGCAAGAAAGGGCAATAGCCCGTGCCCCCTGAAACCAATAGGACGTCCTTGGCTCTCCTGGCCTTTATGAATTAGAATTGAATCTCAATATATACTGAAAATATCTGTTTCTGTATGTGTTTTATGATTCTTGTTTGCTTTCACTTGTTATATTCCAAGCCACGTGGCTGTAAAATATATTTTTTGTGAGGGAGGACTAGCATATTTTTCTTCAAAACTCATCACATGATATGTATTCTAAGAAAAATGAGACACGAGAATAAGTTTAAGGTTTGCGGGCGGCCCCTCTCGCACCTCTATTTTTTCAAGGGCACCCATAAAAAATATTTCTAATGGGTGCCCTTGAAAAGGAAGCATGAAGTTCACACTAATGAAACCATAAAATCAATGTTTGAGGGCATGAATATATGAAAAAAGTTACTTCGGATTACTTTTTTTCTTGACTGAACTTTGAAAAATTTTTGTAATTTTCTTCTGTGTTGGAACGGGAAAGCGGGGGGGGGGTATGATAAAATTTTACGCTCACACAGTTGTTCCTTCACATACACACAAAGAAAAAACGCACAAGGCGGACTGGCCCTCCTCCCTGCACATTTTTTTCGGGGGAGGGGGAGGTGAGCAGGCAACCACCATACTGAATTTCCCCAAAGGAAATGCGGATGGGCTTTGTGAAATCGGCCACAATGCACATGGCTGCAACTCGAGAAGAAAGGCAAGGAGGGCATGTTACACCGGGCGCCGTGCTGAAGAGGGACATCATCATTTATGGACAATGGCGTCGCTCACCCGGTGCGGGCACACCCGCCCCACACTTCCCCACATAATCGGGACAGTCCTAAGTTAGTTTCTGCATAAGAATAAGCTAAAATCGTCGACTGCATAGGGTTGTACAATATTTTTTCTTTGTAAAACAACACAAAATAATTGTTTCATTTCTGCAAAAAATATCATTCTGGTATATAGTAAGAAACAAATTACTCGTCTATTATGCAATTTTCCCACACCACCTATAAGACGGTCTTGCACAAAGGTGCGCAAAACGAAATTAATTTTTTTTTTTTTTTTTTACATTTGAGTGTTTCCCCCATGAGGCTTATCATAACCATGAGGCTTGAAAAAGGCGTGACATAAGCATTGTCAGGGGACAATAAAAAAATATTGCATTTAATTCAAACTAACACGTTTAAATTATCTTCATATTTGAAAATTATTAACATGTCGCATGTAATCTGTTGCATTGACACCATTTCTTTCTATACTCGCTACAAAACTGCTTTATTTAAGAGGTCTTGCACCTTTTAAAAATGTTGAAAATCGATAAAATTTTGCATGAATATATATGCTCCTAAATTGCAAATAGAATTTCTTTACTAGTAAGCTATTTAGTACAGCAATAGAATAGGCTTTTTGATTTATATTACTGACTTCAAAGATTTCCAAAGTTAATTGGAAAAAAATTTATTAATTAAATGGTTCATTGCGCGCAGCCGTACATACATAAAAATCATTTTACAAACTGAAATTTTGTTTATTTATACTTTAATTACACTTAATTAAAATGACCTGTTATTATGTAGAAATGACATACTTATCTTTCCACATATAAAAAAATGATTATATTTTTTATTTAAGCTTTTTTGCTAATAAAATCTTTAAAATCTCTAATAAAATTTTTTTGTAAATTAAAAATTTCTTTAATGCAGAGAATAAAAATAATTGAGTTTGTAAAATTATTTTTATGTTTATAAAGCTAGCTGTGCTCAGCGAAGCCCATTTGAAAAAAAGAACTGTCAGTTATTTCACTAGGGTACAGAATTGTGTTTTATAAAGAAATCTGTCAACAAAAATACACTATATGATAACATCATTTGATCAGAGTCTGTTATAGACTATTGGTAAAATAGTCAGATGTAACCACAAGGTTGCGCGTTCGATTCCCGACCTACCACTGAAATCCGCTGTGTACATGCGGTATACGTGCACAATAAATCCGTTATTCCGAAAGTCCTCTCGACTGCTGCTAGCAGTTTCCAAGGGGTGCTTATTTTCAAAAGTCCACCATCTTCTGATGAGGATCTAAACTGTGGGAGGAAATTCCAGGAAGGGCGAGAGTAGCTCTGTACGGCACATTCGGTAATGTAAGCTGTCCTATTCTGGAAAACAAACAAATATCATTTGATCGATCGTTCATTTAAAAAAACATTCCACAGAAGTGTGATTATGTTCGCGCAGGTATTTTTGATTTTGAGCTTTAAGAGTTCGTACCTTAAAAAACATGAATCACGGAAAAAGAGCCCCGGGAAAGAAGCTCACCATATCAGTGGCGAAGCATAGTGGGGGGGGGGGTTAGGGGGGATCATAACCTCCCCCAATAAAAAATTTCTGGCTACGCCACTGCATCATATACATTATTTTTTCATTTTGAATGAATAAGGAAGCCAGTTGACTGATAGATTTATTTCAGCGTAGTTTAATTATTTATTATATACCAGAAAATATTAAAACCAGCATTTTTTTGGTGTCACCCAGTGCGTTCGGCACCCCTCCCCCGCACGCCCCAGCCAACACTACTGCTTTATGGTTCTGAAGAAGTGGGCGCCGAAAAGACGGTTTTCCCCGGAAGTCGTGTTGTCAAGGACCCCAAAATTAAGTTTTGTCCAGGGTGACGTAAACTCTAGTTGCGCACTAGAAATGCATCGCAGTTTATTGCGATCGCTCTTAATAGAGAAAATAATTTTTTGTATTGGTTAATACTCTAAGATCGACCCCGTGAGCAGAAATCTGCGTTAGTCTTGCAATAGCCAAAAGCCTTTACATGGACCAGCCCCAGAGCTGTATTTCTGAATAAGATAGTGTAGACCTTGACCTAGGGCAGCAAAATTTTAAGGAAGGCATTTTCTTTCTTTCTTTCAGCAGAAGAATATTATTTTCATCTTTTTTTTCTTCTCTCTCTCTCTTTTTATTTACTTATTTATTTATTTTTAATGGCAGACCGGATGCAGCTGATGAAGGTCTCCTTCCCCCCCCCCCTCCTTGTCCGTATTCAAAAAGTATACCCACGAATATTTTCATTTCGTCGAGACTGGTTACTTTCGATGCCATAAGTCATTTTCCTGGATGAATTATTATGGATGCCGCAACCGCAATATAGCATGAGCATGAATTATGTGTGCTCAAAAATCTGCCTCAATATTTTTTTCTAGATTGCATATTTTACACCGACAACGCATTAAAAGTATGCATGAAGACATAAAAGTAAAAGGAACATGCTAGGGGATATTCCCTTTACTTTTACGTCTTCATGCGTTTGTTGCATGCGCCCCGGGGCCTCCACAAGAGAGGGGGCCCACAATAGACACTTTTATGTACAAATTCCTAACAAATACTGAATGACGTGCAAAATAATTTCAAAATATATAATATTCTGATAATGGAAGACCAGTTCTCTCAACGTGATCCGTTGCGAGCCATACCGACGTTACATTGAGAGTGCAACACCAGACAAGAAGTAGATATTACTTTTTGTGTTAATGAAATTTAACTCCACGGAAGTCGAACCCTAGACTTCTAACGTAAACTGAAAGGCGAACCCACTTCGACACACTGGTCGTCGAAAAAAATATTAACTTGTTTGAGAATTAATCAGGGCAGGGGCCACTAGTCCTTTGATGCCCCAGGGCCTCCACACCTCTAAATCCAGCACTGTAAATGTATGTTTTTATCAAATTTAATAGTGAAGAGGTAGATTAAAGGAATTATTTGTAGGCAGGGGACAGAGGAAGATTCCACGGTGAAGGTCTCTCTCTTTCTGTGTCTGTGTGAGGGAGGAGGATTGGTAAAATGATAAGGATATGACAGATATTCTTTTGCCTTAACCAGGATTTCACTCACTATTCTGAAGCTTTTATTTTCCTGTTGCTTGCTCTCGACGATATACTGCTGTGATGTTTAAATCTTGCATGCCAAAGAAAAACAAAAACAAACAAACAAACAAACAAAATACTTCAGGTAGTCTCCTGTGTTGAAACTACTGCAGAATAGTTTCCAGTAGAACCCTACGTTAATAACGTAGGATTACTTAATTGTAAGCTGACTGTTGAAAAATGCTGAATATAAGAGACACTTTTAATTTAATATACATGAGATACTTATTAACATGACAGTATATTGTGCTTGAATCCATCTTCTGACAAATCTTCTATTTTTAAAATCATAATCTAACGTTGCCATTACATAATTTATACGAAAAAAGACCACCCTCGTGTCTGAAAATGAAAACAATTCATGCGGAATCTAAAACGCTCCATTTAAATATTTAAATACTCCATGGTTCAGCAGATGAATATTATTTTAATCTCGTGAAAAATGTCAAGCTGTGTAATCTCTATGAGCTAACAAGAAACTCACAAATCGCGAATTTATTTTGATATATGACGTAAATTTAGCGGCAGGGTACATCAATCTCACTTAATTTTTAATTTAAGACGCCACGTTTTTGACTGCTATGAAAGAAATCCTAGTTAGTTTTCTATTCTTATAACTTGAGACGACGTGGGGGGAAAAAATTAGATAAATTAGTTGTGGAGATATGTATTCCTAAGTTAAAAATATACGATGTTCCTATAGTTTGAGTTCGGATATTGAAAAATCTATTGTAATAATAAATACACTGCGTGACATTGAAAATGCAACACCAAGAGGAAGTGGTTAGAAAATTATGCAAATTTGAGGGTCAATGCACCTTGCCGAGTAATGCTAATAATGTAAAATTGGCAGCTCGCCAGCACACGTGGAAAAAGATGTACGGAAGGAACCGGTTGTCGTGTACTTCGGCATGTCTATTCGTAAGGACTCGATAAAAATATAAAATCTTCACCTTACCTTTTATTCCCGAGACGGGTCCTTGACCGGCAGCAGAGATGGTGATTCAAGGTTACTACAACATTTTAATTACACACATTTAATTATACTATTTACAAAATTTTACAAGCAAGTTAAGAATAAAGGAAACATCAGGTACGGCATCTCTAGTTTACATCT
>JAWZYV010002815.1:0-13638 GCA_038373885.1 Cheiracanthium punctorium
ACCCCAAAACTCACTTTGCCTATCCCTTCCCAAAACACACGCGCACACAAACTGCTTACATTTTAGTCGTTGCTGTTCAACGACTGTGTACAAGGATTCAGTTTTTCCATGTCTTGCCTTACCCATGCTGGGAAACTTGTTTTACAGGCAAACTGACTAGACGCTCACGGATTTTTCTATCGTGCTTGAAAATAAATTCTGAATGATTACAAAAGGCTATTCAGAATGTAAACAGTTCAGAGAGACCCACACTCTTTACTCTTCCTCTCCCCCACCCCCCCAAAAAAAGGGAAAGCTTTTATATCGGAAGCTAAGATATAAAAAGTAAAAGTTGGAATGCGATTTTATTCCATCTATGCTTTTTTATTAAAAACTAAATTGCTTTACCATTTCGGAACTCAAGAATAATTTGGTTTCTTTACTTTTTTTTTTTTTTTTTTTTTTTTTTTTTTCCCCCGAACAAAATTCAAATTAATTTTGCGAGCTGTATGATTTAATGAGTAATGAAGAACATTTATTATAAACAAGATTAAAAGCTTGTTATATAATGAAATTTTTTTATAAAATATTTATAGTAAAAAAAAAATACTGTCAGTTAAATTTTACAGTAAGAATGACACCCCTCCTCCCCATATTTGGACCCCCTCCTATGGCACGCAATAGTTTGCCGTTTCTACTCAACCCAGCCCAGTTCGAATTTACATTGTTCGGCATTTTTTTTTAAATTCAAAATTTTGTTCATTCGGATTTTTTTTTTTCAGCTTCTGCTTCAGGATAGCAAAATTTTCCCAAGTAACTCCAATTGTTGTCCATTCGCGTGCTTGCATCCTAAAGAACAAATTCTAGAGAGTGTGCATAGAATTTCTTGAAATGAGCCTAAACAATCTCTATTACACCGTATTTACTCGCGCAATAGTCACAGCCCCGTTTTGAAGAAGAATAAATCATCAAAATATTTTCCCCGCATAAAAGTCGCAGTCACATATTTGACCTTCATCCAGAAAATAGAAAATTATCCACTGAACTCTTCCAAGAACTACAGTACTACAGATACTTTTAATGAAAGTGATTTTTTAATGATTTATGTCAGGGGCATAGCCAGGGGATGGCTGATGGGACAGCAGCCACCCCCGAAATGAGTAGAAAGACAAGGAGAAAATTATGCATTTGTGGATAAATTTAAAAGTTCTCCTTGAGAAATTTGTGGTTCAGCTATGGACCTAATCCAAATGCATTTTTTTTTTCTAATGTGGGTTTTTCCAAATGCAAACATTTTAACTCGGTTTGTGAATTTCCTTTTTCTTTTCTTTCTTTCTTTCTTTAAAAAATCATTTTCATATTTGAACATTTTTAAAGCAAAATAATAAAAAGACCTCTTCCTCCCCCCCCCCCAAAAAAATGTTATATCAATTTTTATAAGTTAATATATAGCATTTTTTTTTAGTTCTAAGCCGCCACCCCCCCACCCCCAAAAAAAATCCTAACTACGCTACTGAATTATGTATTATGTTACTAGAATTTTTTGTCAAACTTTTCTCAAAGTTTATTAGGGAATTTTATGTCTATAAATGTATTAGAATAAGAAGAAAAATACCTTATTTTGTGTGCAATTGACAAAAAGACTATTTAATAAACATCACATAATCTAGAAACATTTGGTAAGTGAGTCTAAACAATCTTTATTACGCTAGAAAAAAGGCTATAACTACGCTTGTTTAACGACGAGTGGGAGTATTTTTAAAATCCTTTTTTTTCCCCCTCCCAAATTTTACTATCAGTAAAAAATTCAAGAATGAGGAAAAATAATGTGTGGCATTGCTGGAATTATTTTTACCGCAATGATAACTAGAAGGTACTTTTATTTTGTTGACAAAATAAAATGGGTTTAAATGTTCACCAATTAAACTAAAAACGAAATTCAATTCAAAATGTAATTAAATTAAAACACGCAATCAAATTAATAAAAACAGTTAAATAAATAAAATGGCCAGAAGGGAAGAATTTTTTTTTTTTTTTAAATGCCTGGCCATCTTGGGGGCACCCCTCCCCCCCCTCTCCCTTAGTTGAATAGCCACTGGTGTAGATCACAATCTGGCTACCGTCTAGCTAAAGCCTTCGCAGAAAGGGTCACAGGTCATAAAAAAAAGTATACTTACGGTCAGGGTTGGCATGGTTTAAACCGACTGGTTTAAATCGCTGTTTAAACCATGGTTTAAACCAAATGGTTTTTTTCTCAAAAAAACCAATTGGTTTTTTTAAAAGAATAATTTAAAATTACGAATACTACAGATAGAATATTTTCTGATGTACTTTTAAATTATCCTCATAAGTATCAACAATGAGTTTTTATATCACTCTAGATACCTTATTGTTTTATAATTATTAAAAATTATTAATTAAACATAAATTATTGGCTGCATTTTTAACTTGTTTGTAAAATAGAGGTTTTGTGTTTTAACAACTTATTTCTAAACCTTAAAAATATTATTTTGAACAACTTATCAACCTTATTGCTGATGAATCTAAGAGCAATATTCCATGTAAAATGTAGTAAACAATTACTATTGTATTATATTATACTAGCTGCCAAGGTGGCCAGCTTCGCCACCCCACACCTTACCATATATACTCAGTCAGTTTTGTCCAATTTATCGGAGTCTTTTCAACAAAAATCCTATTTCATGGTTTTAACAGTATTTGTCATGAAATTTATTTAGGTTATGGTTGTTACAAATTTTGGGGGTATCATGACAAAAGCTGATGGTGGCCATGGCAGGGTTTAAGCTGAGCTCAAAAATTTTTTAGCAGAAAAGCTAAAATAAGAAAAAAAGCTTTAGCAAAATGCTAAAAGGATAATTCGATGTCTGATCTCCTTTTCCTCTCATTGTTTTTGCAGTGGTCTTGAAAATTATAGACGTACAGGCTTTATATTTCAATTCAATATGGTAATCAAAGATTGTCCCCACAACTGTTCTATAACCATTCCATACAGGAAGTTTTTACTTTTATCCCTGTTTCTCTTTTATATTTCAGTTCCAAATTTTTTCCGAATACTTTCACAATAAAGCAAAAGCCCATTAGATTCATTTTAGCATTTTGACAAGTTTTTTCGCATTATGCGAAAAATGCACCTTGGGACCTTAAACCTTGGGCCATGGGACATGTGAATAGATCCAAAAGATTTTGGGGTCCTCATCATGGCACAGTGGTAATATCACTGAAAATGGTAGATGGCCAAAGTGTGAAGGTCCCGGATTCAGGTCCCATCATGCGGCTGTCGATCTAACAGTCTAGAGTTTTGGTAGGTTTTCTCCAGATGTAACGTGGATACTCATGAAAACCCCTTAGAAAGTCCTCTGCCAAAGCACCCCCTATCCTTGGCAGATCACTCAGAGTACTGTTGCCAATAATCAAACCAAAAAGAAACATTTCGCTTTTTCGTGAATGGAAACAGGAAACAGCTAAATATGCTTCAACCCACTGCAAAGTGGTTTTTTTTTAGATGGGCAATAAACACGAAGTAAAAAAATCCGAAAGATTTTGCTTTTTTGCATATACATTGTTATTTTGTAATCTATCTACTGCCTGACACACGTAACCAGTAACGAATATGCTTGCTTCACTTGACGTCATTGAACTGTTAATCTGGATTTTTGCATGTGTGTTATTGTTATCACGCTAATGTTTACATCTAGTTCTTGCTGCTCCCAGCATAAAAATATCGTCAAATTTGATACCGCATACATTAGCGTATTATATAAGTAGATACTAAGTATGAAAAAATAGTATTTCTAAATAAAATATTAGAATTGAATGATTTCAATGGCCACATAAGTATAGCAACTATTGTTTATTTACTTTGTTTTAATTATTTTCAGAAGAAATATTAATTTTTATTTGAACATTTTACAAATAATTTTATTTATTAATATTTAACATGTAATTATAAAAGGATTTTTTAAAAAAACCTTAAAAACCTGGTTTAAACCAAAAAAACCCGGTTTAAACCAAATAAACCCGGTTTTTTGGTTTTTTTTTTTAAAAACCGGGTTTATTTCCAACCCTGCTTACGGTAAACATTTTATAAGCACAAAATGACTGATATCAGTAATGGTAACTCGAGCTATGTCTAAAGGAAAAATTTCAATCTCAAACATCATCGGATCTGGGTCTGGGTACTCGAGTGCCTTTGTTGGTACACAAAAACAGAGGCGCAGAGAGCCAATTCGGGGCCCCGGGGATAAAATCTTTGGGGTCACTTTGCTATCCAGAAATTCTTTTGATGTCGTATTAGATCAATCATTTATTCCTCATTAAAATTATTAATCATTTAAAGAAATTTTAAATTAGTAGTAATTGGAAAATAATTAATAGAATTAAAATTATTAATTTAAAAGAGTATTATACTTTAATAAACATCCATGCTCTAAATAATACTAATATTTTGTTTTGAAGGTTTCGTCACCTCCATAGAGCAACTGTATTTAAAACGTTAACATTTTTGCATGGCATGTTTCCTCAGTATTGAAAAAATTAATATTTTTATTCATACTTCCATGCAAGCAGGCAGCCAAAAAATTTTAGAAGGTCAAAAAAGTGGAAATTTCGAAATTTCTTATAGAAAGTCTTGATCTTTTTTGTTAAGGAAAATTCAAAATTTCGGAGGTTGGGTGGGCCCATAGTCTCTCCTCTCTGGCTATACCCTTCTTTCCACTATTTAACAATGTGTTTCGGAAAAAAAAAATTATTTCTTGCTAAATAAATCTTTTCTGCTTTTAGTCATGGCAAACCGTTGAATAACACCGTCAATGTCTACTTTTCTTGCAAAAGAAGACTCAATCACAAACATTCCTCGTTTTTGTCAAGTTGGTGGTTTATGCTCTAGCTGGCTTTTTGTAATTTCATTCAAAAATTAATTTGAAACATCCGGAGACATAATCTGGATTTTTAATTTTTTTTTTTTTTTTTTTACAAAATTGACAACACACAATTAAGTATCATATGAACAGCAAAAGCGGGCCCCTTCACAAGCTGAGGGCCCTGGGGATTTTTCCCCTGCTCCCCCTCCCTCTCTGCGCCACTGCACAAAAACAGGCCCTTATTTTTTCCCTCGGCGAAGGTGTGGCAGTATCCATATTTTATCAAAAGTGAAAAAGAGAAAAGTATTTAAAAAATATATATATATTAGAATAATATCCACCAATCAGTGCAGAAAAACATTTCTCCACCAGTTTTGGAGAAATCCAAGAATTCTCCCGAGCGACTTCCCCATTGGTGGAAGCGTGTCCGCGCGAGCCAATTACGCTTCCGGGAGGGAGGAGCCACCGAATGACGACACGCGAGTTCGGCTCCGCCCCCCCGTTACATAACCGCCGAGGAGCGAGCCAGAATGTCGCCACAGATTCGCAGGGCGCGCGCGACGCCAGTTCCAGGGGAATGAAAATTCCTGGGGCTGAGTTGTTTGGAAACATGCCAGGAGAAATGATTGATAGATTAGTAAGTGCACAACGCGGCGGCTATGAAGACTTGGAATTTTGTGATAGCTACAAAGACACGACCACGAGTGCTTTTACAGAAAATGTCTGAGCCGATCAGAAAATGTTCTTCAGTTCGCCAAAATTCCAGTTTTTCAATACAGTGATCTCTCACTTAAGCGCAGGGGACAGAGGAAAAAAAGCACGCATAAACGACAAACTACAAAAGGGGGCTTGAAAGTGAAATATCGGTACATTGAATTGCATGATATTGTTAATTAATACTATGCATACGATGAAAAATATAAAGAGAAATTTCAAAATTCAGGGTAGTCTTTTTTTTTTTTTTTTCACACTAAATTACATTGCTTTTGATGAACACACACACATAAAATAAAATAAAATAAATAAACGGATATCCGATTTTGTTATAGGGGAGAGCGGGGCTAATGGTAGACACTTTTTTTATTTTAACACTAGAACGCCCACTGGTTTTTACCACCTAAAACGCCCGCCGGAGTCGTTTCGACTCCTGCCTGTTTTAGAAGGTTTAATAATATACAACACAGGAACTAGGCACACAGAAATAAGGAAATGATTAAATTAGAGCATTTTAGCATATATTTAACATAATATCCCATTTTTCCAAATGAAAGAAAACATTTAAATGCACATTTTCACAAATAAATTGCAATACACAATAAAATCACATACTTACGAAATATTTTTACAAATTATTTTTCTGGAATACAGGTCATGCAAGTATATTCAGTCTTGTCTAGGCATTTTCCACAAACTTTTTTCCCGCATAATTTACAATCTTTGAAGGTCATGTTTCCTTTACAAAATTTTATTTCACATTTCCTTCTCTTGGGTGCTTCTGTTTCGGGTGGCTGCTCCATGGAATGCTTTCTTTTTACTTCACTTTTTGCAGAGATATAATTTTTACGTAAGTTGTTACCCAAGTTGTCCGCTAATAATTGAATAAATGCTTGTCTGCTTAGCTTTGTTTCTCCAGTAACTTCTTTGTAAATAATCCATGCATTAATTGCAGCTAAATCTAACATATTATAAAAGGTATGCACAGGCCATCTTCTGGATGGCGCTTTTACAGTATATTTCCTGGCCATCTGATCAATAATGCCCACGCCACATTTTGTTTCATTGTAATACCTAATAGTTTCCGGAGTCTTCTTTTTGTTGCTTTACATATCAATTGACGAGTGAAGCGTACTTAGAATAATAACGTTTTTCTTTCTCTTACCTTGGTACACTGTGAGCGTAGTACCTGTTTCTTCATGTTTTAGAATTTTTGTTTCATACAACTTATCTTTCAAAATTTTCATTGATTTTGGAATTTCTCTCCTGGCTCTGCTTACAGTCCCTACTAAGCTTGTTCTTTTCTTTTGCAATTCATCAGCCAAATGTAGAGAGATGAAAAAATTATCCACCGTGACATTTATTCCTCTGTTTAGAAATGGTTGCATCAATCGCATCACTACATATTCTGATAACCTTTGGTTCGATGGCCGTTCATCATTCTTACCTAAATAAGGGAAAGCATTTAGCAAATATTTTGTTTTAAGATCGACAGCTAGCCAAAATTTCTGTCCATATTTATCTGGTTTGGAAGGTATAAACTGTGTAAATGGACAACGAGTTTTGCTTGGAAATAACTGTTCGTCTATTGTTATGTTTTCCCCGGGATTGAAGCAGGCAATACAGTTCTCGACGAATTTATTTCAGATATCATTCCAAATTTATCTGTTTTCAGTCGAGTAGATCTGGTAGCTTTCAAATCAAACCTAAGAAATCGTAAAATTTCGGAAAACCGGTTTCTTCCCATAGTTTCAATGCCAAATTGCAATCCCCATGGGCTAGACCATAAGGAATGAATGTCAATCCTATTTGCACAGCTTACACCTCGAGCATATAAAATTCCAATAAATGCTTGAAGTTCATTAATTGTAATTGTCCAATTATCAGAGCCAAGAACACGTTTTGCCTCTGTTTCGGTGCATTTTTTTATCTGTTCCAAAATTCTGCTGTCTATAAATAATAACCAAGCACTCAAAATATTTCCAGCTTCTACGAACTTTTTAGCATGTTTAGTTGGACCAGGCAATTGAGACATCACATTTTGCTTTGAATATCGGCAAGGCGTTTTTGCATTCCGACACATTATTTTCCACTGAGTGCCATCGGGAGCAATATGTACTTCCCCTTTGTTAGATTCATTTTTTGGCAGTTCTTCTTCACTTATTTCAGAATCCGATGAAGTATTATTTTCATTCATAATTTCCTCACTTATTTCCTCATTCTCCGATAAATCACTTCCTTCTGATTCATTTTCTGAAAGCTCTCGTAAAAGAGCAGTTATTTCTTCTGGTGTCAGACCTTTTTTTCGCGACATATTGAAATATATTCTATTTTATTATTGAGAACACAGTTGCTTAGCTATAAAAAAAAAAAAAAGACCGACACTATTTGAAATGGAGCAAAGTAACTAACTGAGCATATTTCAAAAGAAAATGGCAACATTTTCAGCAGGTGCACGGAACTAACCTGTTCCTATCACATAGACAACGATAGCGAATTCCAAGGTCTCAAAATTCTGTTTATCTTTCTGTGGAGTCGATTCGACTCTCACGGGCGTTCAAGGGGTATTTGCTTATAACTAATTAACAAAATAAGCAAATAAGTTAGAATTTTCAGAATAAATAGAGTAAGAAAAAATAATAAAAGTCACGGAAGGAAAATAATTAAAATTAAAATTCCAGAGTGATACCAGTATTTTAATAACACTCGGAGTCGAAAGGACTCCATCGGGCGTTCTAGTGTTAAGCTGTATTTCAGTGAAATATGCAGATATATAAAAATAAATTATACTAAATTAACAAATAATTTTACTTTTTTTTTTTTAAAGATTCCACATCACTGGAATAAATTCGAATTACACAAGTAAGGAAAATTTTCGTTTCCTACCTTGCGAAGAACGGGCATGCAGCTAGTACTAAATTAAAGCGTACACGTGTGATTACCAAAAAAAATACTTAATGTGTTTTTAAAGACCTATTAATAAAAGTAAAAAAAAAATCCATTTCTGAAATTATATCATTGTCCCATTAGCCCCCCCATATGCAGGCCTAATGGGACACATATAAATAATAAATAAGTTTTATACTAATCAATCAATAAATAAAAACTAAATAATGTATGCGAAACTATCTAATTACAAAATATTAATACCAATGCTCTTTCATTTTTTTCAAAATATTTAAGGTCATTAAAAAAAAAAAAAAAACCACCTCAAAATTGTAGATGATTGCATGGTTTGACAATTTTAGGAAGTGCCGATTTCGACACTATTTCATCAATCGTCCAGTTCAATTATCCTCTTTTTCTGGATATATGAATTTAAAACAGCAAGCATTTCATCATTTATGAATTTATGATTAATCTTATTTATGATACCGATGCAATGGAACACTTTTCGCTTTCCTGCAAATTTAACTAAAACAAAGACACTTATATTTAATAATTTTTTTAACTTCTCTTGAATATTGCACCATTAAACTCAGTCGATGAGTTCTGTAAAGACACGCTACTGTCTGCAAAACTGTCGGAAATTTTACACAGTTCATATTATTAGACTAATTAGGCCTAAATTGACGAAATTATAGGTCTAATTAATTTTCAACAACTTTTAATAAGGATTTACATCTAAAATAGGATTTTTTTTTAAATAAAAGAATAACTGGTTTACCGTCTGCTCAGTTGTCCCATTAGACCCCACAGTGTAAAAAATCAAAATTTCAAGAATAGAAGACTACATGTTCTGTCACACAATGCGTGATTTATATTATCACAATCTGTGTGATATCTGCTATCTTCAAGAATCTTTCCATTAATTAAAGGTTATTTCGAAAGATTAAAAAATGGAATTAAATATAAAAATTAAAATTTACTTTGATGTGCTAGAAACAACAATGATTTCTTAGGCTTAATGGTTGACCTGTTGTTGTTCAAAGATGCAGTGTTACTGCATCCATTCCATGACATACAAACTTTTCGTGGAAATATTTTTTAAAATTAATTAATAAATTTTGTGCAAATTATTTTGTCCCATTGGTCCCCAATCTCCCCTACTCATATCACTACTTTCTTTCAAAATAATTAAAAATCTTTTTAAAAATCGAAAATTTTTAGAATCGGATTCTCAATATAATTGCAGTGGAACAATATAAGTGCTCAATATAATTGCGAAGGAATCGCGCTATCTGATCGTTATAACCGAAAGATTGTAAAATACGGGTTTCGTGAAGAAAATCGTAAAGATCCATACATACTTAGTATGTTATTCAATTTTTTTTTTTCTGTACAATACAAAATAAGTTGGTTAATTTGTTTTGAACTGTCTCATTGTCTTTGTGCTACTGCTGTTTGGCCCCCAAACATCGCCCATCCCCCCAAACATCGCCCATCGGTGGTTTTGAAAAAAGTTCCAAGTTTTTTCTGCTCAGATAAAAGCCATTGCGTATGCTGAAAGCGACTGAGATTGAAATTCTTCATATTCGCCGCTTACACTGTTATGCTAAACAAGTTTTCCCAAGAAAGGATTAGCTAAACTGAAGGTCAATAGAAACCTTATGAATCACAAAAATACAGCTCACTATAGCCAAGGTTTAGTCGTTAAAAGCGAGTTATGCTCCCACACAGTCATAGGCGCACCCACGGAGGGGGCTATGGGGGCTGAAGCCCCCCCCCTAAAGATGGGAAATTAGAAGTGAAAAGTATTGAAAGTCACTAATGAGTTAAATGTTCTCTTTTTAAGAATTGTCTTCAAATTATTTCTAAAATACATTTTACCAAAAAAAGATGTTAGTTTTTAAATAAAAACTTACAGTTAGGGCATAAAACACGGTTAAACTTGGTTACAACATCACTGAAAAGATCATATAATTATTTGATTCTAAAATGAGTTGCATTGCTCGTGGGGTTGTGTTCTACGGGCAAGTCGACTGGCACAGAATATTTTGATTTTATAAGAGAGTTATAACTATAATTGAGGTCACTATAACCGAGTTCAGCAGTATTTGTAGCCCAGCCCCCCCCCCTAAACTAAAATCCTAGGTGCGCCACTGCACACAGTTAATATTTTGCTAAGTATTTCCAATTTCTTCGTTAAATCCGGGTTCTCGTTAAAACGAGGCTTGTTAAAAGCGAGTTCGACTGTATTTGTAAGTGCACCTGCTGATAAAATAGGAGGGAACATTGAAAATCTCGCAAGCTATATTTTAATCATGTTTCATTAAAGCATTTACAATCAGATCACTGAATATTAATAATAAGCGTTTTTAACAGCTTCATTATACGTTACATTACATAAGCGCTTTGCTGCTTATTACTTGAAAAAATTAATTTAATTTCTTTTTAAATTTTAATTAGAATTTTTATCCGTTTCTGTCCTAATTCCAGTGGGGGGGGGATGCCTTATTAATCGAAAAAAATAGACGAAAATGCATGCGTGTTTAAGCATAGAGGTATAAGTTGCACAAGTTTGAGAAGTGTGCAGATAAATTGTAATAAATCGGTGATTAAAAGAATAGATACTTAATCTATTCGAATCTTTTAACATCAAGTCCAAAAATTTTTTAATTTCCCTCATTAACTCGGTGATTTCGTTAAACCGGCTTATACTATAACCGAGCTCGACTGCATTAAGCCTGATCGTTCTAGATGAATCCGAAAGTTGAGACTTAAACTGATTTACAAGTAACAGATTCAAATCTACCTCCATGGAGTGGACATTTCTTCTGGTTTCTAATGAAGTCAAACCCACTTTCGGAGATTGCTGAGAACCAGAATTTCCGCTTTTCAAACTCTAATGCTTAAATAAATACAGAATCCAGCATTGAATTTAAAAAACGAGCATACTGTTACAGTACAGAATGAAAATATAGAGGCAAAGAAAAGAAAATTAATTCAAGCATCCTCGAGTATTCGCACCTCAAGAATGGATATTTGGATATCTTATAAAAGTCCGTTTCGTTTGCCTGTAAAACTACTTTCCTAGAATCAACACGGCAGTGTTTGGATAAACAAAAGTAGAAAGATTACATAGATAAAAACCATTCACACAAAGGAAAAACCTCTTTTTTAAACAGCTTTTTCAAGTAGATTTGATCAACACGTCTGTAAATTTTAAATAGTAAAACTACTTTCCTAGCATCAACAGTACAATGTATGGATAAACAGAAGTAGTGAGACTAACTACAGCAATAAATACTATAGATTTGATTAACATTCACGCGAATTTTAAAGTTACACATATTGTCTTCACTTGCCTGTAAAACTACTTTCTCGGCATCAGCAGTGTGATGCACGGATAAACAAAAGTAGAGAGGCTAACTAGAGCAATAAAAACCCTAGATTTACTCCATCGAATTTAAAATAGTTATATTATCTTCACTTGCCTGTAAAACTACTTTCCCAGCATCAACAGTGTAATGCATGGATAAACAATAGTAGACAGACTAAATGCAGCATTAAAAACCAGAGTTGGGGGGGGGGGGGAAGACAACCTTAAAAAAAAAGAAAGTTTGTTTGGTTTAAACCGGTTTTTTAAAAGCAATTTTTAAAAAATCCTTTTATAATTACATGTACATATATTTATAAACAAATAACAATTAATATTCCTTCTGAAAATAATTAAAAGTGGGGTAAAGTAAGTATTAAAAGTAAGTAAATAAATAATTGTTGCTAAACCTACGTGGACATTTTATTTAGCGATACTATTTTTCAAATTTAGTATATAAGATAATACAATAGTAATTGTTTACTACATTTTACATAGAATATCGCTCTTAGATTCACCAGTAATAATGGTGATAAGTTGCTCAAAATGATATTTTTAAGGTTTAGAAATAAGTTGTTAAAACGCAAAACCCCTATTTTAGAAACAAATTAAAATGCAGCCTACAATTTAAGTTTAATTAATAGTTTTCAATAATGATAAAACATTAAGGTATTTATCAGTGGTGTAGTCGAAGGGGGACGCCGTCCCCCTACTTTTTCACTTCTACCCATACGTCCCCCCACTCTTTATTCTCAGGGGGGACGCTCATTTACATTTTTTTTTTTTTTTTAATTCTGTGAAGAAATTAAAATTTCTGTTTTGTTCGCGCGAGAGTAAGTACATCGGTATAAAAATCAAAAGGAAACTTTTGACTGTTTGAATAGACTTTACAAATGGGATTGTAAGGGATTCTTAAACACTTCAGTAGCGAAAACATATCCGTAAAAATAGAACAGATTATAATCTTCCCGAACGCACTCTGGGTAAAAAATATCATTCCGAATGGCCGAAAAAGTGACAAAAATCGAGGTAGCGAATTGTCACGAACCAATCCAAATGAAAATCTGTTTTTTTTTTGACATTGGATTGATGACAAATGTAAATGGAAAAAAATTAAGTATAGCTTACACGGTTGATCCAAATGATTTTGTTTTGACTATTGACAAGTAATTAATAATTTAACAATGAGTTCATTTTAATTAATAGACAAATGATGGTTAAATTAGTTTTATTGGCTGTTTAACGAATAATTAGATTTAATGAATCCGATAAGTTTAGGTTAAACTTCGTCAAAAATGAGCGTCCCCCCCACTTTTTTTCTTGGGACTAGTATCTATTAGATTAATATAATGTTGATACTTATAAGGATAATTTTAAAATATATCAGAACTTATTCTATTTGTAGTATTCGTAATTTTAAATTACTCTTTTTTTTAAAGAAGAAAATCATTTGATTTACACCGTGCTTTAAAACAGTCGGTTTAAACCATGCCAGCCCTGATAAAAACCATAAACTTGATCAACACTCTTGTGAATTTAAACAGTTAAATTATCCCCACTTGCCTGTAAAACTACTTTCCCAGCATCAACACTGCAATGCATGGATAAACAAAAGCAAACAGACTACAGCAATCAAAACCAACGACAAGAGAACAATCTTTTTTCCCCCCCTATATTAATTTTTCAAGTATATTTGATCAACCCTCCTGCAAATTTTCAAGTAGATTTGCAACACTCCTGCTTATTAATGACAACCCTTTCGCGTCTAGCGTCCAACTAATAGTATAAATCTTTAAATTGGCTTTA
>JAWZYV010002816.1:0-14371 GCA_038373885.1 Cheiracanthium punctorium
TGCTATGTGGAGCAGTTTTTGGTACTGGCATGCGCATACGTTTGGCGAATTTACACGCCTATCTTGAGGAAAATAATCCAAATTTTCGAATACAACCTGCCTTGACAATGGCCTTGGTGTGCACACTGATTTCCTTGGCTTCCTCAACTTGTACTACTCACGCTATATTGTCATCTGATATAAAGAACTGTCACACTCAAGAAGGTCAAAAATACTGCGAACTTTTTACAACAGCGGAAATCACACTTAAAGGCCTCGATTACGAAGCACGTATTTGGTTTCAAGATTTAAAACAAAATAACATTTTTAATATTAAATTAAAATTAGTTTCGGCCCAATGTGCATTTTCATAGAAAAGGTTATATTTTACCTTAACAGTACAGAAGCGTACTGTAACGCAACTGGCCTGCCCTCAAAATTACTACTGTGCTTGGGGTGAACACTGCGTTGAAAACCAAAAATTTGAAGCTCTTACAGACGAGAGCATGAATTTACAGGTTGTGAGCCGTCGAGTGTTGGCAGTGGATATGTAATCATTTCCCGTATGGGATGCCTCTTTCATCGCGTCTACTTCGTACCTGAATTATTGCATTCTTACGAAGTTCGCAGCATTACTGGTCATCAATGCACATATACCATCTATCTTGAGCGAATACAGAATAACACTAGAGAAATTCTCACTTTCCACTCATCTGCACAAACATCAGATGGGATTCAATTCGACCTACTGGGAGCCTACAATCAAGCTCCTTTGCATTTTACAGATTCTCTTGTTCTTCGAGTTGGTCACCCAACAGAGGCTTATTTAGTTCCAACAAGCCCTCCCAATAGGCCTACTGCTGGTTTCGTCGGGCAAATCCAAGCTAACGAAAGCTATACGAAAAATTTTCTTTTTCACAGAGATATGGTTCGCTGTGATTTCTTTGAAACGACCCTTCGCTGCGCAGAAGTTCCTGATCCCATTATGAGTATGGTTCAATCAAAGGACCGTGCCTTACTATCCTCTAGAGATCTGCATCTGTTGAGTGTTGACAAAGGAACCCTGCGATCGCAACTGTTGTCAACGGCTCCTGTTCGTCTTCAGATGCACTTCAAAAATTTTAAAATTCATCTTGAAACACAGGACATTTGTCCAAAAATTCATGATAGAGAAATAAAGACCAAAGGCTGTT
The DNA here is from genome assembly GCA_038373885.1 of Cheiracanthium punctorium. NCBI lineage: Eukaryota > Metazoa > Arthropoda > Arachnida > Araneae > Cheiracanthiidae > Cheiracanthium > Cheiracanthium punctorium. The sequence continues at coordinate 1,173 of JAWZYV010002816.1, forward strand.
ACTCCTGCCAAATTTTGAGTGAGATGATAATCGAAGCATTTTCCAGTTGCCATGCAGGAACTGTATCCATAGAACTCCAAGTCATAAGACTATATACGCAAACAATCACTCTTGAAACCGAGCCAAAGCGATTTGTGATTCAATTTTTGGCAAATCAAAAGTGCTACGATGAAAAAATTTGTCTTGTTTCGAGGACTATGAAAAATTGTCAGCTTGTCTCATTTTGTTTAAACGAACCCAGTCTCCACCTGGTTGAACTGAACACTTCGTACACTAAATCATTTATGCAACACGATTCCTCTGGCTCGAGTTTCCTTGAATTATTATCAATGCCGACTTTTACAAATATATTTTTCCTTTTAAAAATGATAGGTGCAACCCTTCTGATAATTTGTCTCAGCTTGACAATTTTTTCTGCTTGTGTAACTTGCTGCAAACGCTGAAAAGAATGTCTAGATATTATAGCAACAACGTTTTGTATTTTTTTAGACAAATTGTATTTTATTTCCTTTTATACTTCTATAACATTTGTATAACCTTTGTGCTACTATTTTGATGTAAATATTTTTAATGTTTTATTTTGTGTTTTGAATATTTGTTTGGTTTTAATTGGAAGATGGAAGTTAGTTTTTTAAAACGATCAATAATCAAATAACTATTTTTCCGGTGCCTGTTTCTGCACCCTTATGTACGTATATATTCTTTTTTTTTTCCTGGCTTTTAGTGGACTGTCACGCTGATAAAAGCGCATGACTACATGAATCATAAGAATTTCTGGAAAATGTCATTTGCTCATGATTAACTCGAGTACTCGTTAGTTAGTGAACCCTTGACCCCAAATTAATCAAGTTAACTTTTAAACTATAAATAAGATAATCAGCGTGAGAAGTAACGGGTTATCGGCGTGATTTTCACATGCTTGTCCGAAGGTCCAAAACAAAAACACTATATAAACCTCAAGCGATGAAGAGAGGTCATTATTATCATCATCATCATCTTCCACTTGGGACACTCTCTACAACACAAGAACCCCAGGAGGCATGGGTAAGCATTTTAAATTGTCCTGAATTTCCATCTTCCCTATTGCATTTAATGCTATTTTAATTAAATTGGTTCACTTAATTATCTTCTTTTAATCCAATAATAATGTTATTCTAATTAAATATGTTTCGCTAATTTACAATTGAATAGGCATGTTAGTTTGATTTAATTATGTAACCCTATACGGATCGGCTTGTAAATAAAGATATGTATATTTTTTTTCCTATGAAGTTATTACTGTTTACTAAGCGTCTCACAACTTAGATTTACAATTCCTAAAAGTGTTGAACCAAAGTTGAACTAAAAAGTTGTGACATTTTAGATATTTATTTACTTTTTTTAACTTTCAAAATTGTAAAAAAGAAGATAAAAGAACGTGTTAAATATATGTGTCTATGGTCAAATGTTACTAAGAACAATATTGTGTTCAATTGTAAACCATTGTAAACTAACTGCTTTTATATTGTATACCACTGATGTATTTTACCAATTGTAATGAAAAAATTGTGCTGTGAAAAAATAAAATAAAAATGAGGGAAACCGCTGCTTGCTGGACCTGAGCATAGAGCTAGGGTTCAGCAGGATAGTAGGACACTTCAGGAACTAAAACAGGCTTTAAACCAAAGAGGTAGGCCGTTCCTGAAGGTAGTATCCTAGAGTATCTTTGTTATCCACTTTCAATCTATAAGCATGATTTTCAAACATCGTTAAATAGCATGTAATATCAGATTCGCTCTGGTCAAACTTAGGTGTGTACTTGAATAATTCTAACCTAGCTTTCCAAGCGTCTCTAAAATTTTCGTCTCTAACGTTTGTTGACAAGTCTATTCTACTATTTGGCTGGATTTTTAATATTCTTACCTCAAATTCTCTTTGCCCTCTTTCTCTTCTTTCTTTAAATTCTCTTTGTTCCCGTTGCTTTCTTTCTTCAATCCCCCTTTGTTCCTGTTGTTTGTTTTTCTTCTATCTACCTTTGCTCCCGTTATTTTCTTTCTTCAATAAATAAACTAAGCATTTCCTTTACCAATTCCAAATCTTATTCATACACATTACTACTGCTAATCAATTTCTTTAGATCCGGTAGAAACAAACCAGGCAAAGGATTTTCACCGATCTCTTCCACTAACTAAATCTTCCTTCTTTCCCTTATTTAAAAACGACATGGCTTCTCACAACTAAACAACTTCTCCACTTCCTAAGTTCTGATCCTATCGCTGCTGCGCCAGTACGGGTTTTTAGCTTCCTTTCAAGAAAAGGGAAAGAAATTTAAGGGACTTAAATAAAAACCTTTATTACTCGAACATAAAACATAATTTTCAACGCCAGCTTTATCAGGCATCCAAAACAAACACAGTCCCATAAAATTTTATATAAAAACTGACTTAAGTTTTTAGAATCCTCGTACATCTCACTGTTATAACGTGCTCTCATATTTCTCATTCTCAAGTACATATTTTCTTCATCAGCTCGAGCAAAATTTCCACAGTTTTACTACCGTGGAGTTTCGTGGGTTCATTCAAAAATTTCAAAATCCGTTCATAATGTGACGGAACTTTACTAAATGCATGTAGCTAAGAATGTCTTGTTCACAATAGTTCAGGTATGCTTTTACCTGGAAAATATTAACTTAATGGAACTTTTACATGTTAAGGGTTACTCTGGGGTGTCGAATCTGAGGAGTTTCCGATCTCGAGGAGCCTCTACTAACTTGGGGGAGGGAGAAAAACACGATTTTTCATTAGCTTTCTTTAATTTTTTGGCTATAACTGAACTATGGGTCTTACGATTTTTTTTTTTAACTTCTGGAAAGAACATTACACAAATCTTTCTTTCAAATTTCACTGGTTAAACGTATTTTTGAACCAATAGGTACTGGTAGATGCGTTAAAAATTAGGAAATGTTTTTCAAAATAACATTTTGAGCCACATATTGTGATATTTAGCAGAAAGTTGTAAGGTTTTGGCTAAACTTTAGTTTTTAAAATATTTATATATTGTTGCAGAAAACTCTGCTAGTTTCTGGATTCCTCGTTCAAAAGTGCGGTAGGAGTAGGAAGTTGTAGTTGAATCCACTTGTCAGGATGGAACATAAGCTTTATTGCTTCTAGAATTTATTCGAACAATCAGCTGTTCAAAATTCACAGACACTAATGGCCAGCAGCTTGATTATAATAGCCTGTTCGTGTTCAGTACAGAAACTTTAAGAAATGCTGTATTTCTCGCACAAAATAAAACACTTCCACATATAAAAATTCAGTGGAAACTTACGAGGTAATTCGTAAACAGTCCCTCAAACTCAGCAATGAAGATTTTACCCACAGCACTCAAAAACAGAGCTTCTAAAGCAAGCTAAACATAGCTTTCTATAGCACAATTCACAAAGTAATACAGCGAACTCACTCAACGAATTTTCGGTGAAAACTGACTCTTCGGTCTCTCTGCCTCCTATTTATTTATAGGTGTCACCGTAGTCAAAAGAAGCGCCTCGAAGATTCCCCATTAAGCAGGACTTTTGATTACGTCATAGAAATATTAATGAATAATACAAAGCTAATGCAGAAAAACAAGCTTTACAGGCCACATTTGTAAAATCACTCCAAATGTCCGAAATGTCGCCGCGTTTGGCGACTTTTTGGTGATATATCGCCAAATTTGGCGTCAAGAATAAGTCCTCAAAAGGGGCGTAGCTAATGCATCTAATGAATGCCCGATACCTGAGTTCTTCCAAGATTTCTGTATAAATGGGCTCTCCGCACAATTTCACAAGAAAATTCTCTTCAATTTCGGCAATTTGATTGTGAGTTGCCTCGAAATCTTTGAACACCTCAAAGCTATCTGAAAGCCAAGGATTCTTGTCGTACTGTTGCATTACCTTTCCACCCCTCCCCGATTCCAGGTCACAATAATGTAACATGTAAAGGGTATACGTAGTATGTAAATTATGTATAGATATGTTGAAAAACTAAAGTTATAAGTCAAAAGCTTATAACTTTAGTTTTTCAAAAACAATTTCCTGCTAATCATGTCAGCCTGTGTCATTTTATTATGGAGGCACCTGATACTCAGTTGCCTCCTATGAATGGTCGCCTGATTTTGAACTAATTCCAGATGAGAGACCTATCATTTGGTTCGGCACCCACAGAGATATCATTTGATCACGGAGAACATTGGTGCCACGAACAGATTTTATGGGCACCAGTTCCATTAGAGTACACAGTCCCATAGCAGTCTAGTCGAGGGAGCTCGTCGCCCTTCAAAACACTCTAAGCAGGCACCGCATCACTTTTAATGATTTTATGGGAACCGAGCTTAGCCGAACTGCGGGAACAAATAAACATACCTTTGATCGATTTTGCATCGTTTTGTGCAGGCTGTTAAGGTTGCAGTAAAAATCATGCTGGAGTCCATAGTTAAAGCTTCATTGTATCAGTTCGATCTCTTTTACCTATTAGAAGCCTCTCATTCAAAAATAAAGTGCTCTTTCAGAAGTCGCAATGCTCATTTTCCATCACTAACCAGTCTTTCAAATTACCTGAACCAGTACCTGCGCATAAATATCCACAGCTGATCGCAGAGACATCTTACTAAATTCGAAAGAACGAACCATGCTTTCTGAGTGTCAACCTTGAAAATAATTTACATCTGTTATAATAACTCACGATCTAGATTCAGTGTTTTCGTATACATTGCCATGTCATGGAAATGATTTGTAAAACTATACCAGAAAAGTTTATTGGTGATAGTGAGAGTGAAGATCAAGTTGCATCAACTTTGAAGTTTCACAAAAGTTTCTGTGTCACTGATTTCATGCATCTACAGGGTGTTTCACTCAGTACACCTATTGTAAAAATAAACTCGAAAACGGGGATTGATAGAAGCATGAAACCAGTGGTATGTTCATTGAATTCTCAATTAAGAATTCAAAAACACACAAGGAAATCACAAAATTTTAGTTTCAAATTGCGCCAATAGATGGCGCCGTGAGCGATAATAAGGATATAAGAAAATCTTGACTTGTGTCACAAATGGCCGCTCCATTGCTTATAATTTACCGTTTGGGATTCAGTCTTTTGGAAAGGCATCATTTGACCTTTATTCTTTCGAGAAACGAAGACGACTGACGGTATATTGTGCATTTGTCGCTATTCAATAACCTTTGGATGATCGACCTTGAGCAGCATGGTTTATGCAAGGTGGAACTGGCCTACACCGTAAACAATACGTTTTTAACATTCTGGGTGAACAATTCTGCAATAGAACTATTCGAGAATTATGGGAAAAGGCATGAAATGACTTCCGTATTCTCTCAAACTCACCCCCCCCCCCACCCGGAATTTTTTCCTTGCTACGTCCCTGGCGTGCAGTGAGGAAGGTGCGCATATTAAATCGATTTTGATGTGTCTGTTCTGAGTACCAGAACTCTCTTTCTGGTATCCGCATTGCGAATTATAGCGCCATCTATCGGTGCAATTTGCAACTACAATTTTAGCGGCTTCTGTGTCAATCAATCGTACGGTTCTTTGACTAACATACCACTTGTTCCATGCTTCTATCTATCACCGTTATTGAGTTATTCATTTTCAAAGTTAAGGGTTCTTTGTGAAACACCCTGTAGTTAAAATTAAGTGAAATTGTAACAAATTAAAACTTTCCTGTTTTTAGAGTTGTAATGTTTCAAAACCTTTCTTATTTGAAATATTAATTTTTCTTTTCGAACAGGACTTAATGGAACCACAGATGGCATCTTAGGATTTGAAGTTTCTGGAAGAAATAAGTACGGAGAACGTGTCGCCTGTGTCTGCCGATACCTCGGCTTGGCGACAGAAACCCAAATCATCCCACAGCTTACTGTACCTGTTCCAGACAGCTGGAGTCTCGAAGACGCCGCTACCATACTTGTTGTCTACTCCACAGCTTACTACGCGCTGATAGTACGGGGCGGGCTTCAACGTGGAGAAAGTATACTTATTCATTCTGGAACGGGAGGCGTCGGACTGGCGTCTATTGCAATTGCCCTGAGCATGGACTGTGAAGTATATACAACAGTTGGTAAGATATGTTTTATCGCATCATTATTGAATGGATATATTACTGTTTTCCCTCAGCAGTAAGCTGATCTATTTTCTTGCTGGCTTTCTGTGTAGCTTTAGGACCCTCACTTCATAGCTTATCAATAATAAAAGGATTTTCATTAGAGTGATTGTTTCCCATCCTTCCCATTGCAATGGCTCATCATTTCCAATGAAGGTGTATTTAGTTCACAATGCTCAACTTGTAATGAGCTACTAGTACTATGCATTCCAATGACGTACCATCAATGTCCGATTAACGAATTAGTCCTATCTCAGTGGAAACGAATATCGCATCCCAGAAATGAAAGGTACTTCACGAGACCATCCGAGAAGAAAAAATTACATGTTCTAGTACTAAAAACTGAATTTTAAAATCTGAAAACAATTGAACATGTACTTTTATGTTTTTGTTTGACACAAAAAGCTACACATTGAAGGTACTCTGAAGTATCCACGCTTCAGCTGGGAATAAACTTTCGCCAAAATATTTTTATGCCTGTGCCAAATAGTGTCCTCACATTGGTTACGTAAGATCTTCATGGTATGTGGGACAGGTGGTCCAGCATTGTTGCTTTCATCTGTTTCAATAACTTGCGTCAGGGATAGTTTGTTCATGAAAATTTAATGAACAGATTTCTAGCTTATCTTCTAGTTCACAAGAAGATAAGCTGTTCGGTTTTCCATTTCTTAGGAACATGTGCTAGATTTGATGATGGGAGGGGAGAGTGTTTATACTTATGTCTACCCTTTCCCTTTGGGACTATGGATATTTCTTATCGCTGATGCTACAATGACAATTGGTTTAACCCGTGTTATAGTCGGAAAATAATTACGCCAGTGGGTAAACTTGTAATACTCGTAATTTGAACAACTATTGGTTGTATGATAATTTTCATAATCAAGTTATCTGTCGCCTAACCCCCACCCCCCGCACCACCCGCTTAACAATGAAATCACCATTCTGAGGAGGCGTAGAAACAAACTTTGAAAACCCGAAATATAAATAGCAAGTGAACTTATTACAGTACGCTAGAATCTGCTAGCTGTCTGTGGACACACATGCAATGCCATGATCTAGTCCAGCCAATCGCTAGAGGTTTTTGGACTTATCTGATAGCTTCTGTATAACGTCTTCTTCCATGTAGTCTTTCAGTGTATTCATGAATATTTTTCTATGGTACCATATAAAAAATTTGAATGTAATAAGTTTGAAAAGAAAAATAAAAATATTGGCAGCAGCTGCCTAATTTATAAAAGTTAAACGAATTAGGACAACAGTAGATAATCACTGTGTGATATAAGTCTATCTTTATAAAAGTAAAACTTTCTCGGTATTGCCCAATATCAGTAGGAGCTGATTATAATAGTTTAAAGCATTTTTGCGTAGTGTGGGTGTCCATTTCTGCAATGACCTGCAATATGTTCCATTACAGGTCTTTCAAAATACACGGACCTCTGCATGCGAACAGCACAATGTGTTCTCAATTGATCAGGCTGACATTTGTTTAAATCTGTCAAATGAATAATCTTTTCCTAGGTGTAGCCAAAAAATGATTATTGTCCTAGTAATTAAATAATAAATAATTAGGATTGCCTTGTAATTGATTTGCAACGAAAAAATTTAATTTTGTATTACGGTATTGCAATTGTATTTTATATTAAAAGCTTGTTACAAACTTTAAAAAAATGGAGGACACGGAAAAAAGGAGTTTGTTGAACTGAACAACATTTTGTTGATACAACAAAAACTTGGTTAACACATTTCAACCGAATAATTTTGTTAAATATTTCGTTGAATAAAAAAAAAAATTGTTGAATCAACAAAACGTATTTTTCAGTGGAGTTATTATTATTATATATATGTAGGAGGCGACGTCGAAATAAGACTGGAAGCACTCCTACGGTTCTCAATCACGTTTATTGCTCGACTAAATATAACAGAAGAACTATTTACAAAAGAAAGGAGAGATTTTGCAGAACATGAATAAGCGGGGTCGGTCACAGGGATAGGTTTCCTTATCATGCAGGAACCACTGGCCACCTTCTCGTGGTCGTTCTGGAGTCGAATCGCCTACGCGCGATCAGAGAGCTACGTCCGACATCGCTCCTACGCGAGCGTGGTCTCGTTCGGATCTGCTGCCTTGAGCTCCTAGACTCTGATAATCTGCGTCTGCTGTAGACGTGAGGTTGTGATGCCATCTGCTGGAGGGTTGCGCCTCTTGATTACCACAACGCTCGGCCATCGACGTGTGAGGACCTCCGAACCTGAAACTTAAAAGGAAAAGAAAAAAAAAAACGAAAAAGAAAGAAAATGATGATTAAAAAAAACAAAAGGAGATGCTGAGAAAAGGGAAAAAAAAGTTTATAGTAGGATGATCTCAAATTGCAGTTCCAGTAGACCAGGGTTTCATGTGGTCAGCTGAAGTGGAAGTTGCTTCTGGTCCTTCATGAGATCCTACTTTTGCTACATCGTAGCGGTCATGTGGTTTTGTTTTTATGACTTTGTACGGTCCTAAGAACTTGGGTCGTAGTTTCTGACCTCCTCCAAATTGGGTTCTTTGGATTGCTACCAAGTCGTTGACTTTATAGACTGGAGCGGTTTTGCGGCGTCGATTGTATTGCCGTCGGTTTTCTTCTTGGATTTTTAATATATTTTTCTTGGCTTCTTATATTACGTATATTTTCTTTCTCCTGGATTGTGTGTTTCAGAAATTCTTCTTCAAGTATTTCATTTATACGTTGGTCTTCTTTTTGTTTCATTTTCACGCCTATCATTAATTCGAATGGAGTAAACTTGGTGGATCGACTAACAGTACTGTTGATGATTCGTTGGACATCTGGGACGAACTTGTACCATTTTGTAGGATCTTCAATCGACAATTTTGAAAGTACTGGGATGAGAATTTCATGCATTCGTTCAATCTGGCCATTGCCTCTTGGCACTCCAGTTGTGATCGATATGTTCTGAATTCCTTCATCTTCACAGTAATCTGCAAAGTCCTTTGACGTGAAGGCAGATCCCTTGTCGGAAATAATTCTCGAGAAATTTCCGAAAACAGATTGTTGGGACTTGAGTTTCGTTAGAGCCTCTGCCGTAGATGTGGTCTTGACGGGATAGAACCAGTTGAATTTTGTGAAACCATCTACCACTGTAAAAATATGTTGGTAGTTCTTGTTTGTGGATGGTAGAGGACCTATAAAATCAATGTGGTATGTGCTTAGTGGAATATTGTCGTTTGGGATGGGATTCAATAGACCTTCTGCTTTGCCTCGTTTTTTATTACAGAGGATGCACTCCACACAGTTCGTTATGACTTGCTCTATTTTCTTTTTAGCATTCGAGATATGAAAATCTCTTTTCAAAAGATCTTCCGTTTTCTGTACAGCAAAGTGTCCTTTGTTATGGATGCCTCGAATAATCTCTAACTCCATTGCTTCCGGCACAACGATGAGTTCTCTACCGTTATCTTGCAGATATAACACATTATTTTTTAGCAGGTAGTCGTCTTAGAGTCCTTTCTCGACTAGAGTTTTCAATAACTGAATATGCTCATCGGCATCTTGTGCTGTTGCGATCTTAGTGGTGATTTCACTTTGCGAGCGGGTGACCCTGCACACAGCAGCTCTACTCAATGCATCGACGTGTCTCATTTGTTGGTTTGGTCTGTGGATGACTTCATATTCGAACTCTTCAAGTAGTAGAGACCATCTGGCTATCTTCGGTGATAAGTCTTTCTTCTGCCTTGTTTTCTGGAAAGCGTTACAGTCGGTGACTATTTTAATTTTTGTCCCTAAGATGTAACTTCGAAATTTTTTAAGAGCTTCGACGATCGCAAGCACTTCGAGCTCATAGCTTGACAATTTTTCTTGTTGTGGTGATGTTTTTTTACTCATATAATGGATTGGGTGGAGTTGCCCATCATCTGCGCGTTGAAGCAACACTGCGCCAAACCCATGACTACTAGCGTCCGTGTGTAGTTCTAAAGGTTTTCCTTGCTGGAAGATGTGAAGAACTGGGCTCTGGCCTTTCAGGGTCAGAGATTGTGAGCATTCTTATGCTTTTAATCAAATTTTCATTTCTTTGCGCATTTCGTTTTTCGCCAGACATCGATTGACTTCTTAATTTTTCAAGTTCTATCTGTTTCTCGATTTGCGCTAATTTAAGGCGCTCTATTTCTAATAAGCATTCCTCGTTAGTGGATTTAGGCGTTCGATCCTCCGTGATCGATTTTAAGACGCCTCGGACATGTTCAGGATTGGTTTTGAAAGCATCTGAATTCTCAATAATTTTTCTTATATCGGCTTTTTTAGCATTATCTGGAACTTTCGCTGCTATTTTTTCAGCGAGGTCTTTAAAATCGCTTTTATTTAAATTATTTAAGAAACTCATATTGTAGTGAAATATGAACAGCAAAAAGTAGTACTATTGTGAGAACGAAAAAATTACAGTACCTGAGCCCCCATGGTTGTAGGAGGCGACGTCGAAATAAGACTGGAAGCACTCCTACGGTTCTCAATCACGTTTATTGCTCGGCTAAATATAACAGAAGAACTATTTACAAAAGAAAGGAGAGATTTTGCAGAACATGAATAAGCGGGGTCGGTCACAGGGATAGGTTTCCTTATCATGCAGGAGCCACTGACCACCTTCTCGTGGTCGTTCTGGAGCGAATCGCCTACGCTCGATCAGAGAGCTACGTCCGACATCGCTCCTACGCGAGCGTGGTCTCGTTCGGATCTGCTGCCTTGAGCTCCTAGACTCTGATAATCTGCGTCTTCTGTAGACGTGAGGTTGTGATGCCATCTGCTGGAGGGTTGCGCCTCTTGATTACCACATATATATATATATATACCTCCTATATATATATATCTAGGAGGTTATTATATATATATATATATATATATATATATATACACTTTTTTCGGTATAAGCTCGTTAATTGGCAGCATGTGCTATCTGCTTTTTTTATTTTTATATTTTTTTTTTCACTTTATCAATGGATTATCTTGGGATTCCACATTACGCAAGTTAGCTATTCTATATTATATATATATATATGTATGTATGTATGTATTTCATGTATTCTCAGCAATAAATTTTTACCACATGGATCGATTTCAAAAATTCTTTTCTGGTGAAAAGGGGATCGTTCAGGGGTGCTCCCATATTAATTTGGTCACGTTCTGAGGCCCTACCACCAACTCACCGGAATGAGATTCCGATCGGAATTTGGACAGAGTGACGTCACGATTCCGGTGAAAGTCTATTTGGCTTACCACGAGCTCTTGATTCCGGCCGGAAAGCAATTACGAAGCGGAATAAAAGGTCCTAAAATTCCACCCGGCCGAAAGCATGTGAAATCTACATTCCGTACCGGAATCTTTCTCTCGTCGCTCAATATGGCGCTGGTTCCAGCTGTTACATTAGCATTTTTGGGAGATGAGGATTGTCTTCGAAATCGAAGAATAATTGTAAACATTTTCTGGGTAAATGAACTGATTTGTGCGGAGCGTATTGAAATTTAGAATACTTCCTGATAGATAATATATATTTATAATAATGCTAATACTTCCCTGATAGTAATTTTTCAAAAATAAATTCAAGAAATTGTAACAATTAAGGAAATCTCATATTACATATTTTAAAAGTTGTATTTAAGCATATTATAAGTACGTAAATCCTAATGTAGCTTAAATATTTAAGATCATCCTTTTTTTAAACTATACCTCAGAGCAGCCCAATTATAGATTTTGTAAAAAGAAAATTTTATACCTGAAATAATCAAAAATGCTTCGATTTGAAACTAATATTAAATGTGGAACGGTACAAAAAAGTTCTGGTATTTGCAGTGCCTGAGGCAATCACCCCTCAACTGCACAGTGCAAAAAATTGTGGATTGGAACAGAGGTACGGAAGGGGAGTTGCTCATGGGCATGAACAAAATTTTTAAACTGATAAAAAAATAAATTAAAATCAAAATTTAAGTCCTCTTAAAAATTAGTAAAGGTATTTTAAAAATACTAAAATAATTACAAAATATCCAAATTAATACAACATAAAAGTAATGCTTCAGTTTCTAGAATTTACAAAAGTGAAAAGTAGCTGGGGTATAGGTTTGAACCCGAGACGTTCGTGCAGGAGTAAAGCACTTTGACGCACGGCCGTCATTGCTCCCTGGCAATGGCGTAAGTAGGGTTCTAATTCTGCTTGAGCACTAGCGGAAACAAGCAAAAAGTGGATACAGGAAATCAAGGCCGTACCCAGGGGGTCTGGAACCCCACCCCTTGAGAAACTTAGAATTTTGTTAACAAAATAATAATTATGAAATCTTTTTGTGAAAAATTCTGCCTTTTTCACCGTTTAGAGCCCTCCGAAATTTTTGGAGCCACCCCGAAAGATTTTTCTGGGTACGGGTCTGCAGGAAATGTAAAATTAATGTCACTTTTTATGACTTTCTTTCTTTATATTTAATGATTTCACACATTTATGTTTTAGGTTCTTTGTGCTCTGCGATAGGTTCAAACTAACATGGCCGCCTCGCAGTCATGATATTGTGCGGCTTATGCGCGGCAAGTGACATTTGCATTCTCCAATTGGTCAACGGTAGTCCCTCCCATCGGAATGTGAAATCGCCGGAATTCACATACCGATGGGTTATTCCGATGAGCTCATGGTACGGATAATACAAACAGTGGAAACTAGTTTCCGCCAAAAGTCGTTTCCGGCCGGAATCTCATTCCGGTGAGTTGGTGGTAGAGCCCCTGGTGATATTATCATTTCCAAAAGCGGAAAATCCGTGTTTTTAAACCATTGACAGTAATGGCGCTGGTCTTAATGTCACAAGTTGCCAAGCTTGGCATCATAAAATAAGTTTCCAAAACTGAACTCCAGTTGGCTTTATCTTCCATGTTTGGCGAGTATTTGCAAAGCCCTACTATTTTACAATGGGAATAATGGCATAGCTTAGAACGGTTTGCGGGTATTGGCAGCATGTCAAAAGGCGCCAAAATTGGCTACTTTTGACGACTTATCGCCAAAAATAAGTTCTCAAAACTGAACTTAGCTTGGCGATGCCCGCTATATTC
>JAWZYV010002817.1:0-14280 GCA_038373885.1 Cheiracanthium punctorium
TAGCCACACCATTTCCAGTATAGGAAATCATGTTACTTGGTCAACGTGACCAAAAATATCTCAACATGCATAAAGTGTGTGTATACGCGTTGACATGATACTTTCCCCACTTTTTCGAAGACTAATACGGTTCCGCGAACTATTTAAATCGAATTTCTTAACTAAATCTTTTTAAATGGTTTTTCGGATTTCTTTTAAGCAAACTTAATTTTTATCTTTCTATATTGCAGGTTCTCAAGGGCCTACTTGGGGGTTCAACTGAAGACATCAGTCACCGGGTTGAATTTTAGTTGAAGATTTAAACGCCGTGGCACTAATATCTGAGCAGATCTCGGGTAAACTTGACCCTTGCCGCTACCTGGCATTTAGTCTTGACTTCCTGGCAGTCGTAGTAGTCAAAACGGAGTAAGGCCCACCATAAACATCTATGTAATGAATAGCGCATTGCATTGTGAATTTGCACGTGTAATTTGATTATGCCTATTTTAGTCCTGACTTGATGCTGATGATTTAAAATTTGAAAGTGAAAATTTTTTGTTTAAACTATAAATGTATTGCTTGGCTTTTTTAAGTCATTCTCTGAAGTACATTGAGATTATATATTGGCATAAATCGTGTAATGTATGCAAGAATTTTAAGAATTGGTTTAAAACTCAGTTTAACTTTATTTCAATAATCAGAATTTAAATTTGGCTGTCTAATAATTTTTACCTTGATGTGGAAGAATCCGATTAAATTTGAAGGTTTTTATTGTAAAATTAATGCAATATATTTCTGCTAGCAAAGCCTTGCATTTTTTTATATTTAACCTTAATAAACGTTCATAATGCTAATTTAGGTTTGCTTTTAAAATAAATTAAGCTAGCAGTAAAATGAGAAAAACAACTTGGATAGCACGAAATATTACTCTTGCTTCAAAACTAATTCGTGAACTGAGGCCTTAAGTTGAAAATTATTTAACCCCCAAGTAGGCCCTTGAAAACCTGCAATATAGAAAGATAAAAATTAAGTTTGCTTAAAAGAATTTGTTAAAAATATTTGTAGCAAAGTTTATTTAGAATTTTTTATGAATAAATGCACTAATCAATTATTTTGCCTTTAATCTAGTACGCAATGTTCCTCTGGTAAAACCATAGATTTAGGAATACCTGGATTGCTCATCCAATGTTCCTAATCGTACCGTGTGCTTTTTGTTGCCAAAAACTCACCCCATTTCTGCCACTGTCATGGCTGCCGTCGATGTAAAATAGAACATTCGTTGCAATACTTCAGAAAAATAAGTTCGAGGGAAAATATTTCGATAAGAGTACTTTTTAAAATGCAGATCGTTCTAAAATGATTGAAAATACAATTATAATTTAACTTATTGCCATTCTGCACATGCCACTATCATGGCTACCATTTGGAGGCAACAAGTTTTCTCTCGTTATGCTCAATCTAGAGATTCCTATATCTATGGGTAAAACGAACGTGATAATTTCGTGCTTTGAATCCTTTCTTTTAAAGGAAATTCTAAACTTGCTTCGCGATATGAAGTTTCTTATTGCACATACGGAAAGCAATCCCTAAAACTATTCAAAGAAGCGTGAAGTTTAATATTTCTCCAATTTTTAAATGCGGGGATCGGGACAAAAATAAGGGAATGATAAAATTCTGGACGGTTCTTCGCTTTATTGCCTTCGCAGGACTCTGCCTATTGTCAACGAATCTGCTAACAAAGTTGCAAATCAACAAAAGTTACAGCGTAATTACGAAATATATAATTTTCGCATTTATCTCTGCGAGAGCATTTTTTGTTATAAGTAACTGATAGTTTCTAAGCCTTTTGTGTAGACCAATTTAAAATGCTAAAAGTGATGTAAAGTGTCTTTGCGACCCCCTTGTGAGAAACTCGATTTCCACTTACTCCCTGGTTCTTTATTCCTATAAACTGTAGATTTTCTCTGTGGTCGTAAAAACTGTCATTTTAATGTTTACTTGAATCGACGAGGGTTTATAAGCAGTTCTTTTGAGCAAAGCAGCACGCCCGAAAATAAATGTTTCGAGTACAACGACAACAAAGTGTGCATTTCATGTTATGTTATAGCCATATTATATGAATTTCCCCCATTTATGCTACAGAGATGAAATAAGGTTTATTCCCATATAGAGATAACTGCCAGGTCTTTACAGGTTTACTCAAGGTTATGGACATATTATGCATTTTCCCAAAAGTATCATTAAAATCTTGTCCAGGAGATATTTTGTTGTGAATGAACATAAATATGTTTTAGACGTGAAATAGACAAGTGATCAGACATCAGAAAAATGGCATTAGAAAGTATTGTTTTTCTGTGTAAATTCTTTAATTTTTAGGGCAGTTGCATACTACATTGATTGTACTCTAACATGGTAGAAGGTGCTCATGGTAAAATTGTGAGATAACGACGCCGGTGTTACCATACGGTATGTTAACGATGTCGGCAAGAAAAAATTAAATCTAATCATTTGTATTGCAGGTGGTTACGTCATGGTCGGACGTCAGCAAGATAATTCGCAGCTGCTAGCGTTTCTTCAATTTTGGGATGCCCAAGCCACAGGCAGATAATCATCCTAATGAGCTCCACAAAAAGGGAAGTGTCCAAATACTCTTAAAATCTTTATACTAACCAGAATCCAAAATTTAAAAATGGCTCTCTTTTTTAGTATTTTCTCACATCTGCCGAGTTTTCCCTCCTGCGCCTAGCGTTGATACTCTCTTAAGGCTCATTAAACCGGGAATCGTATGTAATAAGTGTTGTTGAATTTTACTAAAGCTCGTATTGCCCGAAAACAGTGGCGTAGCGAGAAATTTTTTATGGGTGGAGAGTTAAGACTATTGCAGCTCATATATATGTATACGTGTGATTAGTGAGGAAAACGCATTTTGTATAACAATAAAATTCAGCATGGGGGTTTGTGACCCCCCCCCCTCCAACCCCCGTGGCTACGCCACTGACCGAGAGTATTTACGCCAAGTGTTAAACTTCGCTAGGTCTATTTTTACTCATATGCAAGGATCATCATTTAATGTTATTCAGAGTGTTCGCTGGTGAGATTATTACTTGGATTTTAGTCTTTTTATAGATTTTTAGTTTTTCATTATTTTAGTCTTTTTATTAGATATTTCGCATTTCATCTTTTGGCTAATGTCAAATTTTCATTTTGCAGACAAATGCTCACCAGTATAAAATCTGACGATAACAAAGTTATTTCTGGTGCCACGTTGCTATTTCTAGTCCACGATACGGAATGCGGTATAAAATGAATTTTAAAAAATCCAAGAACTCTGCTCACTCGTAATCATCCCGTTGCGCTCTCAAAGGGAAATGAGAGGAAGTGCAGGGTATATAAATTGTCACTCATGCTAAAGCTGTACATTTTACCGTATAAGACTATTTCCTGTGCTTCTATTCCCCGGAGGGTGTTTGGCCGTAAAAACCCATTGGGTCGGCTCCCTACGGTTGGTATCTAACCGTGCAAGACAATGCTCGGAGGTAGATCTACTCCACCCCCTTCCCCGGTAGATGGGTGCACGGGATTCGGCATGTATGACATGCCGTCGTCAGTACTAGAATGATAATGGCAAAAATTCTCCCAGTCTTCAATTATGTCCCCCCAAAAAAGTCCAATAATGGCCGACGTCGTATCACTTCAAATGACTGAATTTTTTTAGCTAATCCTTTTCAGATTCTATATCTGACTGAATTGAAAATGAATATAATGTTACGACGATTTGGAGAAGTCCTATCATTGGATAGATTATGTGCGCTTCGATTCTCTCGAAAATTAAGTTATCGCCTGAAATTTTAGTTTACTTCAAAAGATGAACTATCAAAACAGTGGACTCGCATTGGGGCCCTGTAAAAATCGATTTTGCGAGTGCAATGTTTTAATACTTCATCCGTAATTAACTGTTTCTGAAAGTAAATTCATGTTTAGAAATTTTGATGTGTTGGGTATTTATCTACCTACCCCCCAAAAAAGAAGAAAATGAATTTGTGCATAAATCTTCGTACGAATTGGACTGAAAATTAGAACAGATATCAAAAGTATGCCAAGGAATGTATCTAAAATCAAAGGACGAGTTCCCGGATTTTTAACGATTTTTAAATTTTCAGCTTTGAAAGCTTAAACGCTTATGAAATGCTGTAAAATTATTTAAAATTTATTTTAAATCTCACTAGTTTTATTTACATAAAGGTTTTACAATAAGAACAACTTTATTTGAACTAAATTCTTATTTCAATGGATTGATTTAGTAGCTTGTCATCCTTTTAGTAATTTCATTACAGAAACTCCTGAGCGGTATCAAAATTCCGATGCTTCGCTTCCAGATTTGGATTAAAATTGCTAGATGAGTACTGTTTAATGCCGTGCACTTCTCAGTATTATACTGTCGGTTCTTTGGTAACCCTGAAAATTTGGAAGTTTGGAGGATTACGTAAATTTGATATAGGACTCAACATTATAGTGCGATTAGAAAGGTTTTAAAAAGTAGCTAAAAGGTTAGTTTTAAAGATTATAACTGGAAAGTTAAAAAAAAGATTCAATCTCAAGATTGGTTGAATATGTGCTTTCTACGAAAACTAGATGACAAATGACCCTCAGTACTCCTTTTGCAGACATTGAAACTGAAGTAAATGGTTCAAGCGAAAAAGTATAATTTTTAAAGAAATTTAATAAATGGGATTGGAAACTGACGTTTTCATTGAGTATTAAAGTGACAAAAAATAGAGGATAATTTCGTCACTTTCGATGTCTAATTATGCTTTTATATTTTTAAAAATATTTTCTGAGCAGCTATTAACTGTTATAAACTGCCCTCTTTCTCTGTGTATGTGCACTACATTGTATGGCTGTTTCTTTGGGTATTTTATTAGTCCAAACATTTCATCGTAACTAATGTTAATAATTTAACTGGATTTTTTTCACCCGAGAACTACAGTAGTGAAGATATTGAAGCTCGCTTCATTTTAAACTAATTTTAACTTTTACCATTTTAGTTTACGATTAAAATTTTCAGTATTGGTTTAGTATCCAAGAACTAATTTTTTGTTAAATGCTTGAGGCAGACCCTGGTAGCTCAATATTTTTAAGTATCTGATTTTAATTTAATTTCGTGGCACAGAAGTGGAAACAGTCGGTTAGGTTACTTGAAGGAAGTAGTGGCAAATGCTTGATATTGGAGCCACAATCTTTATAAGCATATTTGAAGTTGGATTCTTTCAGCGATTTGATTTAAAATATTGACTTGTTATTAAACCGCATATTTGAAATAGGATGGCTCTAAAAGGCCAACATGACTTGCAGTTTTAAAAACCATTTTAATGATATGACCGAGTAGAGGGTATCTGTAACGATGAAACTGAATTGGATCCCAAATGCTATAAGGCAGTTTTGTTAAAGATATCGCCAGTATTGTCGTAGTTTTCTAGAGCTCCATCTACCTTTTTATATGCATTTTTAAACGGATTTACTTTCAGAGATTCAACTATCGCCTTAATGTAGAACAAACTGTCAAGTGATGAACTTCCTCGACTTCAAGGGACTGAGCGGGATATAGACATCGATGAAACCGTTAACTCGTCCTAAGGTGGAACAAAACTCCTATTTTGACCATCTTTGCTAGTTTAGTGATCAAAGAATCTGATCATGAAAGATCGCCAGAAAGAGATCTGGTTTAAAGATGAATGAGAATTGGATCCTGTGGTGCAATTTCTGATCGTCACTTTCAAGCTCTTCCAGGTAGATCTCCGTCCAGCGTTGAGGCCCTATGGAAAGGTTGTCAAATTCTTTTGCTATTAGGTCATTTTAGTTCAATGTAGAATTTTAGTTAGGTTTAATATTTTTGATTATACAGCTTATGATAAATTGATCTTGACTATCTAGGAATTCTCTTACAGCTGCAATGTAAGAAATTTTGTAAGCTTAAAACTTTAAATTACTAACCATACAATTTTTTTTCAATATGGAAGCTATTGCTGGCAATGAAAGTTTACATTTTGTTTTTGTTAGGAATGTGTAAAATGGGTTGGTTTTTTTTTTCGGTAACCCGCAAAGGTGAAAAACTTTAGCAACCAGGGCTTCGGAGAAACTTTAAGACGGAGCGAAAATCTTCCCTTTTCGTAAAGCGTAAGTTTCGGAAAACCAGGCGGGGTGGAAACCCTTTTTGTAAAACTGCTTTTTTTAGGGATTTTCATACGAAATGTTAAAAATAAAGAGTTTTCCGAATAATACTTTTAATCAATGTTCCAAGGTCTAAACAAAAATACAAATATAATGGTAGAGTTAACATTTTTGGCCTTCTGAATTATGTAATCAAAATTTAGCCTTTTAAATGTTTTTTTTTTTAAATTGCAGATCTGAAAAATTCACGAGTCCATTCTAGCTCGCACGTAGGGGCGGCGTCCCGTCTGACGTCCCCTTCCGTTCTGCTAGGGCCGGTTGACAATTTTTGACATGCCGATGCTACCGCCAATGCCGGCCAGGGGTTTCACTTACTCAAGTCACCGCACTTTTATTTTCTCACGGCACCCTCGTCATACAATATTGATGATACTGCAATTTTATGTGCATATATAGTTCATATTTGTACGATTGTGAAGAATAAATTAGATGAGTAAAGCATTCAGAACAAGAATGATTAGTGCAGTCCTAATTTAAAATGAAAGTACTTTTTCAATCAAATCGTATCGGCTTCTCGGCACCCCTTGCTCCTCTGAACGGCACCCTGGGGTGCTGCGACACATTTCGGGAACCCCCACTTTAGCCAATGACTTAAACTTTTTCAGATTTCCTGAATGCCATCAGAATGTGACTAAATTAATATTTAGCCACCCCCTTTCCAGTAAAGGAAATCGTGTAACTTGGTCAACGTGACAAAAATATCTCAACATGCATGAAGTGTGCGTATACGCGTTGACATGGTACTTTCCCCACTCTTTCGAAGACTAATAAGGTTCCGCGAACTATTTAAATGGATTTCTTAACTAAATCTTTTTTAAATGGTTTTTCGGATTTCTGTTTAACGCAAACTTAATTTTTATCTTTCCATATTGCAGGTTTGCAAGTGTCTACTCGGGGTTTCATCTGAAGACATCACTCAACGGGTTAATTTTAGTTGAAGATTTAAACGCAGTGGCAGAAGTATCTGAGCAGACCTCTGGGGGAAACTTGACCCTTGCAGCTACCTGGAATTTGGTCTTCAGCCTTCCTGACCGTTGTAGTTGTCAAAACGAAATAAGACCCACCATAAACATCTATGTACTGAATAGCGCATTGCATTGTGATTTTGAACATGGAATTGTGATTGTGCCGCATTTTAGTCCTGACTAGATGCTGAAGATTTAAGACTGTTGAAAAAGTGTAAAAATTTTTGTCTAAACTAACTGTATTGCCTGGATTTTTAAGTCATTCTCCGAAGTGCATGGAGATTTATATATTTCCATAAATCATGTAATGTATACGAGAATTTTGGGTTAAAGTGGTTTTTAAACTAATTCTCAACTTTATTTTAATCATCAAAATTTTATAAATTTGGCTATTCAATCATTTTTACCTTTACTATGAAAGAATCGGATTAAATTTGTAGCATTGAATTATAAAATTAATGCAAGATATTTCTGTTGGCAAAGCCTTGCATTCTTACATTTAACCTTATTAAACGTCATAATGTTAATTTAGGTTTGTTTTTAAAGTAAATTGAGCTAGCTGAAAAATAAACTTGGATGCCATGACATATTACTCTTGCTTCTAAATTCGTAAACTGAGGCCTTAATAAGTTCTTTAAATTCAAACATTCGTAACAAAGGTTATTTAGAATTTTATGAATAAATGCACTAATCCATTATTTTGCCTTCAATCTATTAAGCAATGTTCTGTCCTGATAAAACGAGTGATATTTTAGTGCTTTCAATTCTCCATTCTTTTAAAGGAAATTCTAAGTTTGCTTCTCGATATGAATAGTCTCTTATTCCACACAAGGAAAGCTATCCCTAAAACTATTTAGAAAAGCTTGAAGTTAAATATTTGTTACTTTTGTCCCGATCCTCGCATGAAAAAATTGTACTTTACGGATTGGTAAAATTCTGGACGGTTCTAAGCAAGATAGTCGTACTTTTTTAAAATGCCAAAAGCGATTATCCAGACAAATTCGGCTTTTTCTTCATTGATTAAAATGAAGTTTATCTGGATTACTGTTGAAATTTAATTTTGTAAATATTTTGCTTCAAAGAGCAAAAGCATTGAGCCTGTACTGGGCCCTAAAAATCGATTGGTACAGGTTCAATGTTTCTAAAACTTGTAAAATTCTTACAAAAACTTTAGTTTGCATATATTTCAAAGAGTATAAATTGTTGGATGGTATAGGTTGTTTAGAAAATGCATCGATGTTGTCTGGTCGTTGCTTGGAATTGGTCTAAATCTTATTCAGAAAGCTGATTTTCAAACTCTCACGTTAAATATTAGGATGTGGAAGCACATTTAGGTTAATACATGAGAGAAAATTTGCCACTGTTATAAAAATGTATGAAACTTTCGGTAGTGTATACTGCCCTTATATAGTACTCTTAAGACTTAAAACATGATTGGAAGCATAAATCTGTCCGAACTTGCTAAATTGCTTTAAACAGTTTTCTTCAAAGAAACAAAGCCGAAAGTGTGTACTTCAGGTTCAGAACACTTTAAAAAAATGTCAAAGAAATTAGTCTCATACGCGGTAACACATGCATACTTTAGGAGAAAGGTATATATTAGTGATGAGTTAAAACTTACTCTTAATTAAAATAGTTTTCGAAAATGCACCAATCTCTTGTAATAAAGACGCTTAGAGAGTAAAACTAAATATAAATGTTTAACAAATTGCAGTCAAAATTCAAAAGAAAATCAAATACTGTCGGTTTATATTTTCCTGTCTATATGTAAAACACGGCACACAAGTTCTTTAACATGGCATTGTAAACTTATTTCGCTTTGCTAGCAGCAATCTGCAGTCACTGGTTTAATTTCTGTTATACATGCATTTGCAGTGTTTTCTGCAAACGCATTTACTGTTTAGCTGTACAGTTGTGTGCTTTAACAATGCAATGGCAGAGTTTTAGTGACCAAAAATGGTTATGTCTTGCATTAGTTTTAAGTCTTGCTCATCCCTAAGAGTTTTGCTTTAACATGTATTTCGTACTTCTGGTAATTTAAGTTGCAGTAATTAAGTGTTTGGTATGTAATAGTTATTCAGTTCATAGCTATTTATATTGCACTAATACGAGGCATTTTTTCCGTAACAAACGATTTAACAGGGTTGCCAGATGAATGGATTAAGATGCAGTTAAAATTAGCAGACTATTTCTATAATGTTGTATAGCTTCAAAGATATATATTCAGTCTTAAATGATGGATTTAAAAATAAAAAATTGTATTCGCATGATTTTTAAAATCAAAATCATGCTTTAACAATCGCATTATTGAAGCTCGATTCCGTAGACTAAAAACCTCACGTGGGAAGATAACTATTTCAAAGTAAATGTTTGATTGGTAATGCACTGCCATGAAATAACCAGACTATATTTAAAATTCTTTAAATGAGGTACATACTTAGAATTAATGCGTGGTTTTACACTAAAAATGAAGCTGAAGGTATATTCATGAACATGCAGAGAACATACGCTTTGTACATGTGTTATTTTAGAACGTGTTTTAAACGAAATGTTTAAGCGATTGATTTAAATTGCCTCTATAAAACTTACGGGAAGTTTGCAATATTGGCCAAAAAAGATTCTTTCATCAGTACTGGAAATGAATTGAAATGGCTTAAGTCGACTACACCTGGCAATTCTGGTCTTACTCAGATTGATATTGTGTGGTCATATTATTCAAAAAAGTGCAATTTATGTAAAGATTCAGTTTCTCTATTCTATTCTATTTCATGCGTTATTTTAGTGTTCATGCTTATGTGAGAAGTTGTTTAATTTCAGTATTAAATCGCCAAACATATTGAAGGGGACGAGATAAGTGAATGTCGGACAAAAAATCAATTTTCACTTTTTATTGCATTAAAAACTTTAAAACTTTCCAGCGATGTATTACTCTTGTTAACTGAGAAAATAGAATTAGAAATCTTGTAAAAAAATTACTTTCGAGGTACATTTTATAAGTGTGCAATTTTAAAGATTTCTTGCCAAAGCATGGATTTTGCTAGTTTGTTACCTTTTCGAAATGTTCTAAACTTATACAATATAAAAATGATACAACTGTCATTAAAAAATTAAATTAATACTTTAACACGGCGGTTTGATGTTAAGATAATAATTATTAATCTTCAAAGTTCTATCGTCTGTAAAATTTTGATTTGTAATAAAAACGGCAATTTCCCATTTAAATGGAATGCTTGTCTTGGTGGAAACCATGTTATTGTACGAGAACAGTAAAGATTTTGTAACGGCAAGATAATTGCAGTTTCTATCTTCTGAGGTCAAAGAAAGATAAAGTTGATGAATTTAATGATTGAGATGGAGCTTGCATGGTCCTATTTAAATACTGATGCGAGATTATCTTTTCATAAAAGCTATCGCCAAAACGTATCAATGTCTTTACATTCTTTTCTCTTTTTAGAAAAAACTCGCGCAAATTAAATTTGAGTTTGCATTAATTTTCTGTTAAACGGAAAAATTAGTCTTCAAAAAATCTTGATTCTAAAATTAAATTTCAGTATACACAAAAATTATTTTAAGACAGTTTGTCAGAATAGTGTTGTAAATTTGTATTATCTTGTATGTATTAAGTATTTTTGTATTAAGGCCTTTAACTAGGTGTAGCTTGAAAGCTTTGGAATCTTTTGAAACATGACAGTATTGTCTTTTTTGCCTTTACAGTAAGAAAACTTTATATTAAACTCTATTTTAAGCTTTTTGTCTTAATTTTTTTTTTTTACATAGGAAAGGACAGCAATGCCAAGTAAAAAAAATTCTACTGCAAACAGCCTAATTTATGCAAAATGCTCAAAAACAGTTTTTAGCAGCTAACGAGTTGAACTCAATGCCATATTCAAAACCAAGTTCTTGGGTAATAAATATTTGTATTTTAAAAGCATGCGAGATAATTTGGCAAATACTAATTACGTGTTCAGGCCGGGAATTTTTGCTGTGTAATTGACCTGAAAGTGTTAAACTCGTCTTCACTAACAGTAATGTTAAATTTTATTAGGAGTAATATAAGAGTTTTAAATTTTATCCCTATTTTCTTGCGAAAATCTTAAGCAGTGATTATTAAAAATGTTAATATCGTATCTTGCAGAAAGCATTATGGAAATCTAAATCCCAGTTAGTACTGATAAATAGTCGTAGCAGGCAGCTGATATCACTAACGTGGGTATCTGGGAAGGGGTTACTAGTGTCACGTGTAAAGCGCAGCATATAGTGAATATAACAATTTTCTTTAATTTATTGGCCACCTTTTGCATGGTACTAACATCTAAATCATAAATGGTTTTATTTTTAACAGCTAAATATTCGAATAGCTTAGCATTTAGACATTTTTAACACTGAGAAAATTAAAATGTACACTTTTCATATGAAGCTCTAAATTTAATATGAAGGAATTTTCTGAACGTTTGAATGAACATAGAAATTTTTTTAGTTTGCGCAGACTACCAGACATGCTTAGAGAATGTCAATTCTTTTGCATGAGCAGTTTTAAAATGGCGAGGATAGAATTTTTTATACCGGGATAACTTTGCCATTTTTGTCCTTTAGTTTTTTCAAAAAACTAAATTTCTAATCTAAACGCTTTCCACTTGATTTATTAGTTCTATGAGGTATACATTGGTTAAAGTTAATTTTTAAGTTTATACATCAGTGTCCCGCTAAGTTGCCCCGTAAAGGAAGATTCTTAAAAGTTTTTCAAAACCTTAAAATTATTTCGTAAAGAGAAATATAGCCTGAAGTTTAGTTGTAAACCATCATAACCAAATCTTTTCCTTTAATAATTTTCACGATGTTTAAATAAAAACGCTGTCAGCGGGTTAAATCATTCCCAAAGTTCGTAGTTTCCTCCTTGCATGAAAAGGATCCATCTATTAATTTACGGTAACAGGTTAACCGTGCTTGAAACTGGAACTTACATTTTATCTAAAAATGTGCGAAACATTTAGGCATGGAGCCCCCTGCATTGGCGCCTATAAAAATATATTTGTGCAGGTCCCATGTTTCAATGATTCCTCCATAACTGTCATTGGCTTTTAAAATTTTAAACAAGGATGTAATAAAGTATTCGTTTTAAAATTCATAGATTCCTTAATGTTGAGTTCAAATAATTTAGTTTATTTTAGAATAATTTTAATGTAAAGCAAATGTAAGATTGATCTTTCTTTTGCAATAAGAAAGCTACGAACGGCAGGAACAGATTATCAATGTTTTTCTTAAGTTTCGACAGATTTTCTAAAATTTATAACGGATCAAAAAGAATGAGACAAACGTTTGCCAAAGCGACGGTTTAGCTTATATATACTCTAAGCAGTTTTCTAATTATTTCAATTTAGCGAGACATTGATGTAAAGATTTAAAAATTAAAGTATTACTTTGTTACATTAAATTTTCTAGAGCCAAGTACTGTAGCGAAAAAATGTTGCTTGGATTTAAAAAAAATTTGACAATTTAGACAGTTGCCAATAAACAAAACTGTTCTAGTTCAATTATAATGCCCACACAAAATCAATAGTAAATTTCTACAAATGTCTAGTCGAATATTTGACAATGTTATTATTCTTTAATCTATTTAAAATGGCTTCAATTTTAAGATTTTATGACTAAACTTAATTAAGCACAGAAGTTGGATTTTTACTTATGCAGAAGCTTCATGTTTAAGTTATAAAATGGGCTATTTTTTCGACCTATACTTTTTATGGCAATTTAACTTGTCATAGCAAAAATAGTTTATTTTTTTTATAAACGTGAAATTTTGATTACGGTATACAGAACGATTTAACAGCCAGGTATATTAGTTTTTGTCGGTATTTTTTCGGAATATGCCGCTTGGAATGTGTTCAAATTTAATAAAGATTTGTATATTTTTCAAAAGTTTAATTTCTTCTTAAAACTGTACTGCACCGTATTCTAGGTTTTTATGTTTTTGAAAATGGCATAAGAAAAATCGGGAGTGCCAAAACAGCTGAAATTTTTTTTTTAAACTGCAATCTTCTGGAAAGTCATTAAGCTATTAAATACGGTATATTAAATCATAATGGTTGAAAGTAGAATAGTTTGCATTTAAAGAAGTCTCATTAGTTCTCTATTAATAAAGAATTCAAAAGGAAAATTTCGTTAAGTAATTTTTATACTAAGCTAATGTTAAGTAGTTACTTCAGCTATTGCCGTTAATCTAAAATTTACAACTGAAGTCAAACTTTGTAGAAAAATTGTGTAGAAATGCTTATTTTCATACGATAAGTATGAAAATGTTTAGATCCCCGCCTCCACAAAACGTCCTCTCTAGGGCTGATAAAACACTCGATACGGGTGATAGCTTTAGTTTGCTTAGCCAAAGTTCAGGCGTATCGCGCAGCTGTCATACTGTTTGAAGTTTGAGGCTGTTCCTTAGAGATACAGCTTGTATAGCAGTTGGATTTCTTTAACTCTTTCGCTATCACCGGGATTTACGTCTCTCGGAGGTAGTTTCGAATGACCTATGGGGTAAATATTGTAGTAATTGCCTGTCCCACAGGTATTAGTTGATGACTGTTAATTAAGTGTAATTTTTCATTATTTCTGCATCTCATGGATATTTGTTTAGTAATGTATTAAAGTACTTATTTTCCCCCCAGAAAAAAATTATCGCGAAAGGGGTTTAAATCCTCTTCCCTAAGACCCCCCCCCTCTCCCCAAATATGCAGATATTCATCGTGATTGTGACTGTCTTGTGAATAGGCATCTTAATTTTACTTAAATGTTACAACGAAATTTTGGGAATTCCCAAGTTGCAGTCCTTTCAGTTATGAATGCAATGTTCTACTGAACATATTTTTGACGCTGGTGTCTCATTTAATGTATGTTGATTGTAATTTTTTTAGTTCTGTGTGTACATAACGATGTTGCGAGATACTATTTATGGATTTATGTTAATAACTAAAAATGTAAAGGAGTTATGAAAAATTCATTTTAACTCATTATGTAAATATAATTGTAATAAAAAAAATTGACTTCAATGAAAGTTCTTTTTCTTTGTTCAGACACTCATTCTTGTATGGAGAGAA
This sequence comes from Cheiracanthium punctorium, assembly GCA_038373885.1. Taxonomy (NCBI): domain Eukaryota; kingdom Metazoa; phylum Arthropoda; class Arachnida; order Araneae; family Cheiracanthiidae; genus Cheiracanthium; species Cheiracanthium punctorium. Next base: position 14,261 of record JAWZYV010002817.1, read on the forward strand.
ATCTTGGGCTCACAATGCTG
>JAWZYV010002818.1:0-13890 GCA_038373885.1 Cheiracanthium punctorium
TATTATTCTCTATTTTAAGATATATTAGTTTACCCTTTATTATTATATTAGTTCATGATATATTAGTTCACGAACTAATACAGTGCTTCCATTATTATTATTTTCCGATTGGCGGGCACTTGCTGTCTATGAGTATTGGCCACTAAAAAGGCCGGAAATGTTCACCACTCTAGTATGGAGGTATCCAATAGATGGAGCTGCGTTGCCCTTATGAAAGAGCGAACAATTTAAAAACGCAAGCACGGAGTCGAACCCGGCCTCATGATCGCAGAAAGGCGAGCGTTAACCACCATACAGTATGGGGGGGGGCGGTTCTATCAGATGGAGATAACCAATCTAGTATAAATTTTGTTTGTTCAAAAATTGATTCCGACCAGCATGGCGCTATGTATACATTTGATACGACTACAAAGGGTTAAATATACTCTTTCGATTCATTTAAAACACTATGCTAAACAGGGCATTATAAGCAGGATGGGAATTTATTTCCCAACCCAACACATTCGCACATTCAGTAAACGATATTTTTTAGGTTTTATTCTTATGCTAAAAAGTTCTCTTCAAACTCTCTTCAAGCGATCAAAAAGCCCCCTTTCATAAGAGAATAACAGAAAATTCAATTTTTCTAGTTCAGATAAGTTAATAATATTTATTCGTATGAAAATTTTTAGTTACACATTTTAAACTTAGAAAAATCAATTTACAAGCTCACACAGAGAGAAATTTTTCATACTGGGACGACAGGGTTTAGCGCAGCGGTTCCCAGGCGGTGGGACTCGCCCCCTTGAGGGGAGCAGGGCATTTTAAGGTGTTGCCGAGAAAAAACAGGCAAACAGAAAGTGATAATGCATGTTTGAAAAAATATCTTATTTTAATTCAGAAATACATATTTTTTCGCTTAAAATGTTTTTTCAAACTTAACCGAGGAACTTATTTTGTAGTAAATGCTACAAAGCGCTCAGTGATGAAGAGTAAAAATCTGTATGTATGCTGAGGAATTGGGTAGGATCCTAGATTATCCTTTGTTTGGGAGGCACAATGTTAAAAGATTGGGAACCGCTGGTTTGTAGCGTCTTCGTGGATTATCAATGTATGGGACATGCTTTGCTTCGCTTTTCCTTAACCCTTTGAGGCGCAAAACTTTCCCAATGCTGAAAAAAGGGCAGCCGTTGCCATCGCTCGACTTAACTACCAGCAATATGGCGGACGATCGAAACGTTCATTATGAGCTGGAACGTTCATTGATGGAATGAGCTGGAACTTTATGAGCTGGAACATTTATTGATGAGCTGGCTGTGCGCCGCACAGCCAGCTCATCAAAAAAGGGTCTCTAGATCTGTGACACGCGATGAACGTTTCGATCGTCCGCCATCTTGCTGGTAGTTAAGTCGAGCGATGGTAACGGCTGCCCTTTTTCCAGCATTGGGCAATCTATCCAGCTGTTCTCGCGTTCTTCCATTTCTCAGCAGATGTCAGTGCTGTTAAAAATAATCGTGACCATTCTTTTATGGGAAATGACGTGCTAAAAAATAAAGAATTCTCGTGGAGCTATGTCACACGCAACTATTTTCAAAAAATCCAATCTATTCTTCGTGACTGGCAACAGTCAAAACGTCAGAGTTTGGTGTTCCCAGAGCAGGATCACTGTGCGTTAAAGGGTTAATTCATGAATACGTGAACGTAGTTTTAAAACTGCTGGGGGACCCATTCCCCAGCTAGTTGATGTCCCCCACCACCAAGAATAGTTTTCGCGGTTCTTTTGGAATCACCACGTGATACCAACTGGCTGCTCTCGCTAGCAATATTACTTTCTATTTTTTCTAGCAATTTCTACAATGCATGGAAGCTTATATCATTCAAAATCCAATGGCGTGTATGGTAAAAAATATTATGTTAGCCGAAATATTTTTTAAATTAATTAAACCTAATTGAGTACGTAAATGTTCAAAATTATAAGCATCGGAACAGCCTCTCAGATCGATCTTATCAGACCTAAAAACACTTTATCACTCATTTCCACTGAATGGTCTTGAAAACAAATTTTCGAGATTTTTTGAAGTTATGATGCTTTTTCATTGACAATATCGATTTAGAAGGTCCACTCATTTTTGAAATAGTTTGTAAGTTTGTTTTCCAGTTATTTTTCACTGTGTTGAAAAGTCCCCTCACAATCCATTCGTGAGGCGTATTTCTCTTTCTTGCTTCATTATGTTGAATAATGTACAATAATCTATGTGGAGGCAATATGCCTTTTTCTGTTTCAATAAGTTGGAAAATGGATCATAATATGGTTCAGCGATAATTGTCTTTCATATTTCATTCTGCTGAAAAATGTATCATAATCCATGCGTCAACCTTCTTTGCTATTTCTTTCACAGTATTTTGAAAAGAGTATCATAATCCAAGCTTCAATCCTATTTGCCTTTATTGCCTCATTCTGTTGGAAAGTGTACAATAGCACGGGCCCTGTGTCTGTTTTTTTTTTTTTCATTATTTTGGAAAGTGCATCATAATCATGCTTCATACGTTTTTGTCGTTCTTTCTTCGTTGTATCGAAAAGTATCGTAATATATGAATCGTCCCTACTTCTTTATCGTGTTCCATCCACGTGTCAGCCCTATTTGCCTTTCTTGCTTATAATTTCATAAATCACAGCCATCAAAATAGCATATGATTAGTTACAGCCTCACCCAAGATGGCGGTTGTGAGATTAAATAGGCCTAAAACAAGTTATATAAGGCTAAAATAGGATCTAAACCAGGTACAGAATCCAGTATTCTGCAGTATATTTTAATGCTAACTAAAATGCATTAGTATGGGAAATTTCAGCTCAGTTGGAGACTATAAAGTACCGAAAATTTGATTTGATATATTTCATTACAGCAGCTTTCGACAAATATTCTTATACTTACCTTCAGCTTAGAATTTAAATTGAGATGAAATGATGAGAGACCCAAATACTTTTTTTACACGTTGTTTGACTATTGTATAAAGATATGAAATTATTTTCACCGTTTGCACTTTTGTGATCCCGTACCAGTTTTAAGTAATCAGATTACATTAAATAGAATTTTTGATTATTGAAAAATACTTTTAAGCTAATAGCATTTCGTTTTCATGTGTATTGCAATCAGTTAAAATAGAACAACCATTAAGGTTGTGTGAAAAGGAATGAATTCTTTTGTTATTTAAAATTGTATTGGAAATGTACAGCTGTGGAGAAAAAAAAAGACCCATTTGCTCTTTATTTGGCCATTATTCGTCGGACTGCAAAGTTATATATACCATTCGTTTGCAAATAACGTATACTTTAATTTTCTAGTAATTTAATTTACATAAGGGACCGTCTTCATATTTAATTTTACATAAACTTCGTTTTTTTTCAATGGCAACATGCTACTTTGACTTTATTAAACGAATGAAAACCTTCAAATTACCCTAAATATCAATTTTCACCAATTTTCTACGATAATTTCCGAAGATATTGCGATTTATTTTTTGCGCGATTTTAAGGAACTTTCTGCAAATTGAGAAACGCTATTTGTAGGTTCCGAACTTTTCACCTTTCATTAATTTCGCTCGCGAGAGTTAAAAGAAATAAATATTATTTTCACGGAAAATACTGTTTCTAGTCTTAAAGTTTTTTCTACTAAGAATATAAGCTGTAGAATTTAGAATATTTAGTCAGTAGTTCAAATGACCCGTGAGTCCATAACTTCCTTGGTTCGTACACATGATTTAAAGGGAAAATGCAAAACGACAGCTCGATTTTGAAAATCTTTCTAATTTTGAAATTGTTATTGAGTATTCCCTTGTAGGTTCTCTTAGACAAGTGAAATGTTGCTAGGAATGAGAGGCTGCTCTCTGCTCTTCTGTCTATAATCATGAATGTTACTCAGATACAGTCGAACTTGAAGAATGGTTTCATTATTGAAAATTTGTTTGAATTTCATGTAAAATACGCAAGTACATTTTTGCCGACCCAATATTATCACCGTTTTTGTTATTTTACATTCTTCATTTAATACTATCGTCTGCAATGTACAATATTCTTATAAGACTTTTGGCGTTATTTTAATTTATAGTCAGATGAAAATTTAGACAGAAAAATATGATTTTGAATGTTTGATAAAGCATGGGTTAAGTACAAAGACCTTATGTTTCCAATATTAAAAAAGGTCAAATTCATACCTGGAATGCTGAGGATCTTAGTTTTTGAGAAATAGGACGTTGTATTGGAAGACATACATCTACTGCATCTAATTCTATACATGGAAAACATTTTATTTGGTGGGATGTGGTAGCGGACGCAACAATAGACGCTTTATAGAATCGCCATCAAAATGTAAAAACCTCTAATTTATTTGCTTCAAAATTTGATATTTTTTTAATACCACTATCTTTTACTGTTTTTGCACAAAAGAAATCTAATTTACGTATATTTTACGCAATTTTCAAAATCTTTTCACTTAAAAATTTTATATATGGTCCCTTAACTCAGGAAAATAACACATTTTATTTAATACTAGCTGAAGTACCCGTCCTCGACGGGTTAGTGAATGAAAATTTCCAAAAAGCAAGAACTTTCGTCAGCATTGTAGGAGTACACAGAATGGATGTAGTATGTTGCCAAAGTAAAGAAAGCGAAGTTATAATTTTCATGTATTGTTAAAATATTACAGGTTAGAGAGTAATATCATTCCATTCGCTTTAGTAGTAATTATGTGATGCGCGAACGAATATTTACGCATATTGAAATAATTTTCGCAAAATCTCAAAATTTAATCAACATTTTTGAAAAATTTGAAGCCTAGAATTTAAGTTGAGTGACAGCCTATCATGTCACCCAAATTCGTTTCGTAATACTGGAACAAATTTTCAGCAATTTAAAACGATTTTCGAAAAATCTCAAAATGTAAGCAAAATATTTTTAAAATTCAACGCCTATAAATTAAGATTAGCAACTACCTATCATATCACTCAATTTTGTATCATTCGTATTAGTCGTTATTACGCGATGTTTGAAGAAATATAAACGTATTTTGAGAGAATTTTCACAAAATCTCAAAATCTAATAAAAATGTTTAAAAAATTGGACTCCTACAGTTTATGTTGAGCAACCATCTATCGTGTGACCAAATTTCATATCATTCGCTTTAGTCGTTATTACGTAATACGGGAACAAAGATTCACTCAGTTTTAAACGATTTTCACAAAATCTCGAAATCTGATGGATTTTTTTTAATTAGATGCTTATAGTTTAAGGTGAGTGACCACCTATCATTTCACCAAATATCATTTTTTCACCTTTGCAGTTATTACGTGATGTGCGAACACAAATTTACGCAGTTTGAAATAATTTTCGCTAAATTTCAAAATCTAATCAAGATTTTTTTTAATTCGACGCCTATGTTTTAAGTTGAGTGACCACCTATCATGACACCCAATTTCATATCTTCGCTTCAGTCGTTTTTACGTGATGCTTGAACACAAATTTATGCAGTTTGAAAGGATTTTCGCAAAATCTCAAAATCCAATCAAGATTTTTTTAAAGTTCGACGCCTATGTTTTAAGTTGAATGACCACCTATCATGTCACTCAATTTCATATCATTCGCTTCAGTCATTTTTACGTGATGCTTGAACACAAATTTACGCAGTTTGAAAGGATTTTCGCAAAATCTCAAAATCCAATCAAGATTTTTTAAAAATTGGATGCCTATGTTTTAAATTGAGTGACCACCTATCATGACACCCAATTTCATATCATTCGCTTCAGTCGTTTTTGCGTGATGCTTGAACACAAATTTACGCAGTTTGAAACGATTTTCGCAAAATCTGAAAATCTAATCAAGATTTTTTAAAAATTCGGCGCCTATGTTTTAAGTTGAGTGACCACCTATCATGACACCAAATTTCATATCATTCGCTTCAGTCGTTTTTACGTGATGCTTAAACAAAAAAAGCGTCACGGACAGAATGACAGAATGACTGACAGACAAACTTTTTTTTGAGGGTCGCATCGGATTCCCGGGTGCTTGAAACGGATAGAAATCGCAAAATTTTTGACTTCCAAGAAATGTACAGACAAAAGTCTAATTTTATTTATATAGACTAGCTGCTTGCCCGTTCTCCGCACGGTGGGAAACGCATATTTTCCTTAAACATATATAATTCGAATTAAACCCAGTAATTCGGAATCTCAAAACGGGAAAAAATACTTGAATCGTGACTAAAAGTTGACGTCATAAGTGCAAATTTCAGACGATTGCAACATGACACAAAAACTACGTCAATGTGACTGGCGATCAAAAAAAGAAAGAACTTTATGCAGACAAAACTTTTCTCTTTCGAAAAATGCCTGATTTCTACATCAAATAATTCGTTTTGTGAGGTTTAGTATATACCACATTGAGGTTTAATATATATAGTATATACCATATAACATTACATAAATAACAATACATGATGTTGACAACAATTTTATCTTGCATTTTTCAAAGCGTGGACAATGCATTAGCGCAGTTATGTTACACACAACTTTATTAAATTTTACCTAAATTAAAAAACCTACATGAAATAATGGATGCATCATTTACGTTTAAAAGCCAAAAATGTACCCTGCTCCGGTGAAAATCATGTCGCTTTTGTAAATGAAAACGTTCGTGATGTAACTTCTGCAAAAAAGCTTAATACCCTTAATGAACTCTTAATGCAGTATCACACTTGTTACATAAAAGTGACAAGTGACGTTTATCTCACTGTCCTTTCGCAATAAATAAATAACTAATTTCATTTTTTACAGATTACAGTTGACCCCTTTATAACATGGGTCTACAACCCGAATTCTTAGAACACGACGAAAACATTACGATCGTTTTCGTGTAACACGTTAAAAGAGACTCGTACAGCACGATGAAATGAGACATATGTTCTGATATTATGACGCCTTAGCTCCTGTAATTAACATTCCTCTTGAATGGCAACACCAAACATGATTGCATTTTTACGGAGCGCAAATAAGTTTTGCCGCGATTATACCGCGCAGTGCGCACTCCAGGTGGAGTATAACGCAGGACCCGTACAACACGGATTCCTATAACGTATCTACCGTGTTATAGGGAATCTACTGCAGTTGCATAGTGTCAAATTCGATGGTTAAGAAAATTCTGGGTTGCCGTTTTTAGTAATATTTCATCTTACATTGGTGGCCGAAATGTATTAAAACCAAATATTCGAACTGTATCAAAAGTAAAATTTACTAAAAGCAAAATTTTTAATTTTGTATAACCCTCAGAACAACTTCGGAGTTTGCCATCTACGACGGTTTTTCATGACGTGACAACTGATGCTTGCGTACAGTGGTGTAGCCAAGGAGGAGATAGGGGGTCACAACCCCCCATGTGGAGTTTTTTGCCATACAAAATGTATATTCTTAACTCCCGTAACATTCCCATGAAAAATTTTTGGCTACTCCTGCTTGCATATAATTGATCTTTTTTTTTCATTTATCAGTGATCAATATACTTCAGGATCGGAATCTCCGCGGTAAAAAATGGTCCAAAAAATCTGACACCAGAAAAATCTGATTAACACAGTGGGGTTACACAAATACCCGCCGGACATACGCTTTTGCTTATGTCCGGAGGAGCAAATGCATTAGAGGTTATGTTCTGCTCCGGATAATCTGCCAGCAAACAGCAAAAATGACGTAAAAAATGACATCTACACGCGAAGGAAATAAAATTAATGGTATGTAGAATTGCATGAAAAGTTGGATTATTTTTGAAGTGCAAGTCTGTTACAGTTAGTTCTATTTATTTCACGTTTGATGCACTTTCACTTTTTCGAGTCTTAAAAGCTGTAGAAATGAGTGGTTTCACTTAATTGTTAAATTTAACAACTTAAGTGACAACAATGGATTCCGTTAATACGGAAATTATAGGAATGTTAAAAATAGAACATGAAATGTGTTATTCATGTTTACTTTGCTAGAACTGCCATATTGGCGAAATTAACGCCGCCAGTCGATGGCCAATAGCTCAAACCACAAATTAAACTTGACACTAAAGTCAATACGCAATACTTTGTTTGGCGGAATTTAAAAAAAATATCTATGCATACGCTAGTGACATCGGCTCATCTCAATTGTGGAATGGAATTAATAATACGTACAGAGCTGCACTACATTTGAATATTTTTCGCCAACTTTGCTAAGAAATGTACTAAAGTAGGAATCAACATATATTTCAATTCGTAAAACATAAAATATATTAGACAGTATTAATTACGCCTTTCTAACAGCTTTTAGTAAAAGAAACTTCCGTAGCGCTGCTTTAACAAATAAGAATCCATTATTTATTACACAGTACTTCGATCGCCCAATGCCAACATACACCATTTTGCAAGATTTTTTTGTTTTCAGGGAATCATTCGAAGCATTGATTTATCAGCAATCAAAATGGGTAATAGTTATCTATCATTTATATGGTTCCATCGCCAAAATTTAATGCAGGCATATTATTGATAAGTAGCAGTTATTTAAATTATTATTAACTATAACGGGTTTTAATCACCGTTAACTACCATGTACAAAATGCGAGAATTTCAATTTTCTGAAATTTTGCGGAATTACTCTAACTTAAATCAGTTTACTTAATTTCGTGAAAATTCTATAGATCGTTTAAAATCGCCTTAATAACTGCATTATTTCGATATGAAAAATCGAAGTATAGCGCCGTAAAACTTATACTTTTTATTAAAAATACTATTTCGTTACGCTCTCAGTAATTTGCGCAGAGCCCAAAACTGTACAAATCGGTAGAACCTACTACTTTGTCAAAATCGCCAAATGAGCCATTTTTCTTTTCGGCCAAACTAAAAAATATACATATTAGTCTCGGAAATCTCTCAATCCCTTATTCTTTTACACATAAAACACATTGAATTCCAGCTCTGATTTAACATGAATTCAATATTTTAATTAAAAAATAACTTTGTAAATAATCTAAACAGAAAAAAATCATTATACTTTTATTTTTACTGCAGGAGTCTAAATAATTTAATAAAATAGCCAAACATGGCAACCTCGATGCTTATTTCTCACTTTTTTGACTACAGGGTAGAGATGAGACGGGCTCAGCCCGAGCCCGAAAGCCCGAGCCCGGGCCCGAACCGGGCTCGGGCTCTATTTTGTCCAATTGCGTTCGGGCTCGGGCTCGTGGAAAATTTTTCATTTATTGAACATATTCCTTGAAACAGATTTTAAAAAGTGATTCATGAGGAAAATAAAAGTACGAATAAAAAGAAAATTAGCGGCAGGGGCACCTAAAAGGTGCGTGAAGCTCTTTTAGTATTTCAGAAAGGCGGCTTATATTGCTTAGTTAGTGTAAACGTTACAGTGACTAACCGATCTGATGACTAACTAAACCTGTAAACGGTGTAGTTAGTCATCAGATCGGACATTATTTGATAAACATGGATATGAAGAATTGGAAAGAGCATTGAGAGTTTGCAACTATATTTGTCATTAATTTGCACAAACACCAAAATTTATTGTACTCTATCAATGAAGTAATTTTTATTTTTTTTTTCCTTTAGCTGAAATTTCGGGCTCGGGCGGGCTCGGGCTCCGACTTAAATAATATTGCTCGGGCTCGGGCGGGCTCGGATTAAAAGTTCTCGGGCTCGGGCGGGCTCGGGCTTCAAAAAATGAGCCCGAACTCATCTCTACTACAGGGGTTACAATCACGGAATTGCGGAGAGCAAAAATTAGCGTTTTTGATGGGGTATTTTATCAATATCTCCTAAACTAATTCGAATTTCGAAATTTAAATTAGCGGAGGTTCTTTCTCGAAAATTTCCGAATTCGTGGACACCTCGTTCGAAACTCAACTCCCAGCCGTTTAGGAGGAAATGATGCTACACACACACAGACACACAGACAGACGCGCACAGATTTTAATAGTATAGATAAATTAAACTACTGAACGTAAAAATTTGAAATTTCGCACAGCCATGTAAAATCACTTTTTGCATCTATTTCCATCAAAATTTGGCTAGGTTGATAGTCATATTTTTTGAATATTAATTTAATAATTCATAATTCATTTTAATATTTTATTAAAAATTATAATAATAGTAAATTATGTTTGGGTTGTTTAGTTTTGATAGTACGAATAAAAATCAGCTTTTTATTTTCAATGTTATATGAGATATGAATTAAAATATGAAAAAAAATATTTTAACATAGGGGGAGGGGGATTTTGGGTGCTCATAACTCATTCATTTTCAGTTCAAATTTATTGAAAATTGGTAACCGGGGTTAAAATGAGCTAAATTTTTGAAATATGAAGTGAAATCTAGGGGTTGCTACTGGAAAAAAAGGTAAAGCGAATTTTAATATGGAGACGGTCCCTTATGCAATTTTTATGTATAGCAAATTAAAGTGTATGTGAATCGTAAACGATTGTTATATGTATCTTTGCTGTACGACGAACGACGGCTGAATAAAGCATAAATCTGCCCTTTTTTTTCCGCAGCTGTACTATGTAAAATGAGTGAAGACTAGTTTGAACGAACTTTTTCTAGACATCCATCTCTCTTAAAAACCTTTTAAGTTTCTATATTCTTTATAATTTTAAAATTAAACCATTTTATAAATTATTTGTTAGATTTTAAGCGTATTTGTGTGGGAACAAAATTTAAAGATTAAATTGGATTTTATACAATTTATTCAATAAAATGGCAAAAAAGATTAAAATATTAGTATTCATCACCGAACTTCTGACTTTTTCTCCAAGAATCCTATTTGTTGTCATTCAAGAATCCAAGTAAATTTTTGGAGATTATTTTACAAATAGTTTACTAGAAAAGTTTTCACTTCCTCATAACTGAAATTTATATTAAATTTTCCTACCAAAGCTGTTTAAAAATTTTCTTTAGGCGTATTCTAATTATACTTCGCCTTTAAAAGTACCATTTGGGATGTGTATCATAATCTATGAGGGTACCGTATTTGTCTTCCGTGTTCCATAATACACTTCTTCGGAATTGAAATCTATAGTAAAATTGTCTGCTAAAACTATTTTACAATCTTCGCCAAGTATATTCTAGCTATACTTTTCCTACGAAATAAACTGTTGCATTTTCCAGTTCCTAGCCAAATTTGAAATATATCGCCAAGCTTGGTTTGGTTTTGAAGACTTATTTTTTAGCAATAAACTTGGCGATGAATAATGAAAATTGCAAACCTTGTGCGATTTTCAACATTTTACTCCCCAAATGCTTCGCTGTGACTTGTAGACAAATTATACCGACCCTAAAAAACCTGCTTGATTTCAATAGCTCTGTAGTGCTAAAAATATGTTTTCAGAAATATAAACTTAAATCCAGTATTTCGAACACCGAATTAGTTATAATCATACATCCCTACATTAATTTAAATTATATTTTAAGAAGAAATTTTGAGATACTAATTAAGAACTTGTCTCTTTGAAGTCAGCAAGTTCATTGTTCTTGGAAACAATGCTAATTACATTTCTCCTTCTACGAAGATGGAACTCTCGTGACTCAATGATTACAGTTCCCCAACGACATCAGGGAAACACTGAGTTTAATTTCCGAGTTACGTAAATCACCGTTCAGAAATTACGGCCAATTCATTTATGTACCTCTTCTATTTTATTTAGTCTGTTATGTATAAAACGGTATGAACTTTTCGTTATTTTTGAAGTTTTTCATTGTATTATCAGAATGCGATGAAACAATCAATAATCGATCTAAACTTTTATGGGATAAAGTTATAAATTATTCAGTTTCTTTCGGGTATTTTTTTAGGCAAATGAAAATATAAAATAAGCTAAATTTTAAAAATAGCTAAAAGTAATGTAATGATTATTTGAAGGCTGTTATATAAATTTTTTAAATAAAGGAAGTATGTATAACATTCGTATCAAAATAATTACTTTTTCATTCAATGAGGCGTACATCTAAACTAATTTATCTCATAAATTTAATACGATCAAGTTTTAAGTAGGAAAATGTTTAAGTGAAGATGATACCTTTCCAATACGGAAACATATTTTTAAAATTACGAAAAGATTCTTAACAGTATATATACTTGTATATTGACCAAAATAATAGTGATTTGTAAAATGATTTCACTTTCGAAAACTAAAATAGATTTCATATATTTGTAAATTTTTGGAGCTTTTGGAATATCCATTTATTGTAGAACAGATCTGATTTGGAAATACAGAGTGACTATAAATTAAAGTATCAACTTTGAAGGAGCTATGTTTACAAAAGTACAGGATATATACACGCTAAGTACAGAAGATATATACGTTGAGAAAAAGAAGTAAAAAATAGCATTGCAAAGTTACTAATAGGGACATTTTACAATGTTTGGGACATAATATAGAGTCCGTAACATGTATGCATATCCCCATGATTTGAACAAATTTGAAACTATAATCTTAATTTCTCTATGCTAATTGTGTATTATAATATAATACACAATTAGCATTATTTTTTTTACATTATGTCTCAAATACTGTGAAATCCTCCAGCTGTAAAAAATTATAAATGCTCAGTTTGACCTCCATCAGAAATATAGACGATATCCACTCTGTTTCAGAATTCACCTCGCACTTTTTTCAGCATACCTTGATATTGACAAAGACACTTTAAATCATGTCCACATTTAAAAGCTTCAACTCCTCCCCTCCCCTCAAAATTCGGATTTTTGTTAGCAAAATAACGTTAATGAAAGCCTCTATGTGAGAAATCCTGCTTTTTTTTCTCGGCTGTGCAACTCAAGTGCAGCTTTCCGTTCTATGTCAGAAATGTTTATTTAACTACCTGATATCCATGAATTCAGCAGTTAGGGGGTCTAAATTTTTGGCGGCCCTGGGCGGTTGTTTGCTAGCAGTTGCTGTGCCACCCCTAGCCGAAAACAGACGAAAAAAACCAGTCAATTCCAAACTAAGCTCAAAGCAACAATGGAAATAAAACAACAAACGATCCGTGCTATATACAGGGTAGTTAGGAAATAAATTGAGATGTTAAAAGCCCTCTAGCGAGTAAAGTATTAGACAAAACATAACCAGATTTCATAATCGTAATAGTGAACCATGCAATTTCTATTTTTAAAGAAAAACAAATAGTGCCAAAAGTCTAGAGAGTCCATGGTAGATGGTGGCACTGTATACCGATTAAAAAGCATTAATTTGCATGATCGCGTATTTTGTTCCGCTCATAAAAGAAAAATTTGGAAGAATTTTCATCCCTCTAAGGCCAAATAGCTTCAGATGATTCTTCCCTCCCAGGAGCGTGCTTTGTTAGTCAATCTCTGCTACCAGCAGAACGAGAATTCCTTTGATGCCATTCGTGAATTTCGGCGGTTAACGAAATGACGAAAAGGACCGGTGAGGATCACAAACTTAAGAAACACGATTGATTCAATGGTTAGAAACAGCAGGAACTCTAGTACAGTAACCCCCCCCCAAAGTAGTTCACCTGTGTCAAGCTGGCCGGACCACATTTCGCTAAATGAAAAATAACAGGATAAAAAATTAGTGCTATATTAGTGCTCGTTAGAGCTCGAACCTCAGAATTAGTGTTGCTTATTTAAGCCAGTAATTCACAATTCAATGTAATCCGGCTATCTTGACGTCAAGCTGGCCGGCCACATACAGAAAAATTGTTTTTTACCAAATTTCGATACATACAGAATTAGTGCTATATTAGTGCTGGCTGAATACCAAATAACAGAATTTTTGATCCGTATTTGAAAAAGTTATTAAATAAATAATGTGGTCCGGCTATCTTGACGTCAAGCTGGCCGGCCACATAACGAAAAAAATATTTTTTCCCGAATTTTGTTACA
>JAWZYV010002819.1:0-14415 GCA_038373885.1 Cheiracanthium punctorium
GTCTCACTATCTGTCTAGCCCCCCGCCCCCGAAAAAAAACTTTATTTTGAAGGGCATTTTTTCCGCGCACCAATTTACTTGGAGAAATTGATTTGTCTAGTGTTAACTCAAATTTGCTCATTTTGAATCAAGAAAATTCGTTAAAGTTGTGTTTTATTTTATTATCGTACAAAACCTAGCGATTAGCTCACCCAAGGTTGAAGAAGGGCTGGGATAAACCTCTCGCGAATATAACACGTGGGACCTTTTAGTTTTGTTTACATCTAATTAGCATTAGTAATTCCATTAACTAATTAATTAGCACTAAACAAAAATTATAATCTAATTAGCACTATTTATTTTCTCATTTAATTTAGCTGTACTACTTTAATGTGAGTGTGAACTCTTCCCCCTCAAAAAAAAAAAGAATATATGGGTGCGTCTCTGAACAGGGGGGCCCCTTGGTAACATTTGCTACGGGCCCCGCGCTGTCTTAATCCGGCACTGGTTGTACTTGGTGTAAGGTACGAGACAGACTAGCATGGGCCACAGTTTTGTTGTCATGACACAAATGCAATACCTCCCGGGTGAGGGTCTGAGACACAACTAAGCGAACGTTATCTGAATTATTACTTATAGACTGACAGACGATAGCATTTCGCTGAAAGAAAAATTTATTGGATCTTTGAATATATGGAGACTCCTTAATACTCGCAGCTAAACTTGCCATGAGAACATCAGGGCTATATGGGCTGGTCTTGCAGCATTTGCTATGGTTGCTACGACTTATTTCAAGCACTGCTGTAAGACATATCCAAATTCCAAGCTATATTGAAAATGGCATCAATATTATCTTGTGCTCTGTGAAAATCAGAATTGCAACTTTTTAAATTGTACCCTTTAGAAAGAGTTTTTGGCCTTTACCTGATTAGCTGACAAACCTGTTTTCTAAAACTTCTCAACCATTGATATTAATACAACTACTAGCATACACTACCTTCAAGTACAATGGACAGGCAAAAAGCCTATTCATTTTGAAAGGTGTAAATGACCCAGTTTATGAATTTATACAAATTTAAAACTTGTAATGTGTATGGTTTTATATTGTACGTACACACTGAAAATCAAACAATGCTAAAAGTTGGGTCATTTATATTTTTTAAAACAGTCTTTTTTTGACCACCAATCATAATTGAAGGTATAAAGAAAATGCCATGGTACTTGCTTTAAAATTTAATACATAATTCTCAGTAAAATTACTAATCTGAAAAATTTCAATGAAATATTTGCATCAACTATGAGCAAAACAATACACCACTTACAAATAAAAGCAAACAATAAATATATCTGTAAAAATACTACCGATTCTAGTAAGCGAACAAAAGACTGTTCACATAAATAAGCATATATGTACAAATAACTGCTAAATTAATTTTACATGCACAAAATTTTGTTTATGCATACACAATGCAATATACATACAGTTTGTCTCAAAAAGGTGGTAACAGGCTTTAATTCTTTATTATTAGAGATACGTGAGCAGTGCAAATCAAAAAAATGTTCGAAATAAGGTCAGAAATAAGACACCATCCCAGACATGGGTTCTCTGAACGTCTATTAATGTTCAGAGAAAGTTTTTTCTGAATGATTATAGACGTTCAGAGAACCTGTGTGTGCAGTATGGGATTCAGAAAAAAATTAATCTCGTTAATATTCAAAAACATACACATTTTAAATTTGTGTACAACCACCGTATACAAAAATTCCCAATTAGTAAAATGTGCCTTATATGTAAGATAATCAACAAAGTATAGAACTATATATTAAAAACTGTCAGAGGTGGGAGGGGGGTGGGGGTGGATGAACGCTAAAAGTATACTGGCTTAAATTACATTTCAATGGCTCTCGAAGGGAAAAAATCATGTTGGATGACTAGCTCTTTTAGGGTCATGCAGAAATTATGAAAGGAAATCATTTTTTTCCACTCTAACAACAAGCATTTACATTCAAATTCATGTGTAGCTGCAGATAATCTTTATTTAACCTCTTAACTGCCCCAGGCATATAAATATGCTTTGCGCAGTCGATGCTTAACTGCCCAGGACATATATATACGCCTATCTTAAATAATTTCCCCAGTAATTTATTGCTAGTATTGCAAATACTCTAAATTTTTTGACAGGTAATAACTTCAATTCGAAGAAGCGTTCACCCTACATGCGCTTATTTCTTTGAATAGGGGAGGGGGGTTGCCTAATATGGCAGTAAAGGGGTTAAAAAATATCTCTTGGGGGTTTTATGATGAAAGGCTAAAATTTACTAAATCAACACATTAGTGTACGGGCCACATTTTACTAACTCGGATTTTTTTTTCTGGGGGTTATATACAAATTAAAAAATCTGATGTGTCCAACACATGACTTCCTTGCACGTCTATTAAATCAAAAGTATTTTCGTCGCACTTCCTCTACTTATTTGCTTGAAAGAGATAAAATATCAATAATAGTAAGGTTTAGCGATTTCTAGAAATATTTCGATATCGCCAAGCTAAGTTCAATTTGAAAGATTTCCTTCTGACACTTTATTTGGCGATATTTCACCAAAAGCCGACAAACTTGAGATAGTTGCGAGATTTTGGGGATAGCCAAAGTAGTCATTGACCACAGACTTTCAATGAATTGAATGCATCCATACACCTCAATGTATTTAAAGTCATTTGGCTCCCCCTGTAAATAAATTCCCAGTCGATTGTTGTCAAAAAAGATATTGAAAACAGTTAGATATTACAATAGTTCTAAATACAAAAGTTCAAAATTCTACGGGTTAAAGTTTTAGAGTTATACAAAATATGAAATAATTTTTGGCGATATTTCGGCGAAACTCGCCAAGAGTGATGACAAATGGCAATACTTTCGTCATGGACCAAATGACTGACTATTGCCAAATTTGGCGATATTTCGCCAAGGTCGAGGACAGACAGAGAGATTTTGGGCATGTACCAAACAATGACTGTCTGCAGTTCAATTATATTGAAGATGTCAGTAGACATTAAAGTACTGAAATTCTTTTCGGCGGTCCTGTAAATAAACTCTCCAGTAGATTGGAACCAAAAATTGAGATGCACAACTAGATGTTACAACAATCTTATATATGAAATTTCATAATAGTTTTTGAGATTTGAGAGTTAAATATGCACACACGTCAAGGGCGGCTCCAGACTGAATTCTCGGAGGGGGCCATTGAACTTTTTACTTAGGTCTATAAATTGTTCAAAATGCAAATTGAACCTGTGAAATCGTGAAGTATGCGAATCTAAAGTTGTAAAACAAAATTTCGGAGGGGGCCATGGCCCCTATGGCCCCCTCACTGGAGCTGCCCTTGACACACGTACACCAAAAGTTCCCAAGCTTGACGACTTTTGGCATAGTTCTTGAGGGAGGCAAGTGACCGTGGTCGGACCATTACCTAACTTATGTGGTAGGACGATATTGTGCTTGAAATGGATGAATGCCCCTAAAATTGCCATTGACCGTAATGTATTGGAAATCTTTTGAGTGTTCCTGTAGCAGAACTATAAATGATAAAGACACTTTTTTCAATGGAGAAATTCATTTTCAAACTCTTTACAGCATATATCACTTCTGAGTCGTTTGAAATAGCCCAATACCTCTAAAAAACGCTTTGATGAATTTCGGCCCATAGAGCGTAATGTATTTCGAATCTTTTGGGCAGTCCTGTAGATAAACTATCCAGTCGAATGGAACCGAAAGGAGAGGTGCAAAACTAGATGTTACAACTATCCAAAATATGAAGTTTCAACATTCTACGCCTAATAGTTTTTGAGTTAGGCGAGTTTAATGAATTTTGGCCCATAGAGAGTAATGTATTTCGAATCTTTTGGGCGGTCCTGTAAATAAACTATCCATTCGATTGCGACCAAAAGGGGAGGTGCACAACTAGATCATAGAACAATCCTAAATATCAAATCTCAACATTCTACGTCCAATAGTTTTTTAGATATGTGTGTTACATACATACGTACGTACAGACGGCATGGAAAAACTGGCCACAATAGACTCGCCGCTGGTCAAAATAAGTTGCAGACGCGTTAATATGATCGTGCATGCTAGCCTACGACGAGATGCATCGAAAAAATTCTTAAAATTAAATTTAGAGGTAGTCAAAATCTGTTTTTTGTCGCAATTTGGCCCCCAAAATTTTTCGGGATCACATTACTGCCTTATACTATGTACAAGGAAGTAAAAAGGGTAATTTTTTGAAAAATAACGAGAGATTTTTCCTTAACGTAGTACAGTGAAATTCCTCTATAACAATATTTTGGGGTTCAAAATAATATATCGTTATAGAGAGAATCGATATTGGAATGAAAAGAATTTTGTTCTTCATATATCCCATACCCTGTGGTGACAAAGTGTTCTGTTTTCATTCAGCACACCCTCGCAAGTAATATATAATAAATGAAAGGAGAAAAACATGTTTATAGTTTTCAGTAATTTTCACAACACTCACAAATTTTAGTTAAATACCCTTGCCACCTCGCCAGGGATTCTAGCGGCGATATAGCTTATAAATATTTAGCATATCTGAATAACAAATATATAATGTCTAAATAAATAATACCTGAATGCCGCAAAATCGTTTTTTTAAATGTATTAGATATTAATTGAAAATACATGCCCATTAATTTATCCTTTATTTATTTTGAATTCTGTGTAAAGAAATCAGAAATTGGCAACAGTCGACTGTGAAAGTCCATATTTTCTGCAAACCTCAGCTTGCTTCATGCCTTTATCAAAATCTTTTATGATGTTGAATTTCACTTCGATAGATATTTGTTTTCTTTTACCCATTTGCTTTCGATTTTCACTAAACAAACTTCAAAGTAAACAAAACTCATAAATAATTAAAAATATTCTTGTGTAATAATCGACCTCGATAGGATTTATCGGAGGTTAAAATT
This sequence comes from Cheiracanthium punctorium, assembly GCA_038373885.1. Taxonomy (NCBI): domain Eukaryota; kingdom Metazoa; phylum Arthropoda; class Arachnida; order Araneae; family Cheiracanthiidae; genus Cheiracanthium; species Cheiracanthium punctorium. The sequence continues at coordinate 4,961 of JAWZYV010002819.1, forward strand.
CTTACTCAAGTTCGGACAAAAGAACGTATCATTTTCTATATCAGTTCTGGTGAAAGAATCCTTGACCATTTTTTAAAGAGGGGGGATAGGAATCATCATAGGATAAGATGTGTCATCCAGGCAAGGGCGGACCCTGAAACTTTTTTCAGAGGGGGCGCAAATCGTAAATACTCATTTTATCTAGTGTAAAGAACACTCAATATTGGTGAAAGCCCCATTTATCTAGTGTAAATATACTTTTCTCGGAGGGGGCGTGCGCCCCCTGCACCCTCCCCCTGGATCCGCCTTTGCATCCAGGAAATTCCAACTGTCCTTCCACCTTACGAGAAATGCACTTTCTCATTACCATAGTGTTACATCAGCAAAACAAAACTTAGAAGAAGTTCTTTGGTCCAACCACATTTTACCTCCACTTTCTTTGTGTGGCTTTCAATGTGTGTGCATGAGTTGGGCTTCTGATGCATCATAGAAAAAAAAATATATCGTTAGAGAGAATTATTGTGATGTAAGGGATAATTATTACCATCGTTGTAGAGAGAATTAGTTTTAAAGGATATCGTAATACAGAGAACTGTTTCCCATTAATCTAATGGGAATTCAGCCAGGACTATGAAAAAATATCGTAATAGAGAGAATTATCGTTATAGAGGATATCGTTGTAGCGAGATTCTACTGTATTATTTCTGAACTTATATTGGACATTTTTTCAATTTACATTGCCTACTTATCTCTAATAGATAAAGAATTACAGCCCGTTACCACCTTTTGGGGATACTCTGTATATGCAATGCAATGTATCAAGGGCGTAGCCATGATTTTCATTAGGAAAGGGGGCAGGACAAGGAGAGCATGGTGCACAATTGCTCCCCCCCCCTACCGCACACACTTGCACTTAAACACACATAATGGCACTTCTCAAATGAACAGTACGTTTTTTTTTTTTTTTTTTCTTTCTTTTTTTTTCCCAGAAGGATAATACAGTATGGGACCTTTTATCCGGCAACCTCGGGACCGACCTCATTCCGGTTTATGGAATTTGCCGGTTTTCGGATCGCAGCCGAAAAATTCACCCTTTGTGCACCGTACAATTAAAAAAGAACCGGTCTTTAAGTACAAGTAGCTTTTATGATAATTACTGCATATAATTATGTAAATAGTAAAGCATTCAGAATAGATTTTAAAATAAAAATAATTAAATTTATCAAAACTTACTGTAAAATAAAACTTCAATGCTGCGAATCGCGGTATCCACGTATTCTGTCAGCTATGCAGAACCATCGCTACGGGAGAGAACCATGGTCCCCGCTCCCGCCGCTACGCACGCTCGCCTCCACATATGGATTACAAAGACGGTAGACGTTACATAGCTTACGTGATGGCAAAAAACAATATACCTCTCTCGCTCCCTTATAACATCATTGTGATGACAATTAAAATCAGTTGCAGCCCTTTTAAAATATGGTTAAATATTGAAGAAAAAGAAAATAATTGAAAAAAATATGCGTATAACTAGTGAAATCTCCGTCGGAAGTATTGGCTTCCGTAATTGGAGCTCCCCATAAAGCAGCTCGAATTTTCAGCTTTAATTACGAAAATACGTTGAGAAAATGCCCACTATTACAAAACAAAATTAAAAAAACGAGACCATACAATTAGAGCATATACTATTTTGAGAGGAGAAAAGCTAACATTTAAACATTTATTCTTTATTTTGTTTGAACATTTCATTAATCTTTAGCTGTTTCAATGTTCCCCACAAAAATATCAAGACAATCTGAGGCACGCCGATATAGAGAAGTAATCCGCCTGCTTTCTCCCTAACACACGCAGCTGCAATGTAACCCATAACAGGAAAAGTAAAAACTGTTTAATTAAAAGGACACAATTTAAATAAGTAAAAGCTCTACTATCCGGAAAGCACGGGAAATGCCAGATAAGTGAAAACCCCCGATAGTTAAGCTCGTAAAAAAAAAAAAAAATGTTTGTGGACAAAGCTGTTAAGGGGGGAGGGGGGATCTAATCAGAAATGTTAATCAATGCATGTTGAAAAACACTCATAAATAAAAATAGATCGGTACACACGTGCGTACTGATCTATTTTTAATTGTGTGTTTTTAACAAAGTTTTGAATTGTATTTATGATAGTATTCGTTTATATTTCAGTGTTACAAGGCAATAATACCTTTGCATCGTTGGGGAGAAAAATAATAGTAAATCTTATAAATAAAAATGAAATTCTGTTTGTTTGTTTGTTTGTGGATTTGATTCGTATACAAATCCACAAAAATGGACCTATCGGCCTGAAATTTAGCACAGATATGTAAAATAATATAGAATAAATCGTAGTCCACTTTAGAACTTTGAAAGTCCACCCGTTCCCGGAATTTAAAAGATTTTTTTATGCTCTCCACGCAAAAAGCTTTCCGTAATTGTAACCCCTGTAGTGAAAAAAGTGTGAAATAAGGATCGTGGTTGCCATGTGTGGCGATTTTGCCGAATAAAATGTTTTAAATTCTCAAAGTAAAAATAAAAGAATAATAATGATTTTTTTTTTGTTAGTTTATATTCGTAAGGTTATTTTTTTAAAAATTATAATATTGTGTGCATGGGAAATCGGAGCAGGAATGAAATGTTTTATACGCAAAACAATAAGAATTGAAGATTTCCGAGGCTAATAGGTAAATTTTTTTAATTTGGCAAAAAAATAAAATGGCTCAAATGCCGATTTTGAGAAAGTGAGTTCTAGCGGTTTGCACAGATTTCGGCTTGGCGCAATTTATTGAGAGCTTAAGGAAATAGATTTTTGAAAACAAGTGCAAAGGTTTTATTAGAATACAGGATTAAATTTTAATGATCCGTGAAGAAATAATGCAGTTGTTAAGGGATTTCAAGCGATCTATCTCCAGAATTCTCGCCAAATGAGTACATTGATTTAAGTTGGGGGAATTCCGCCAAATTTCAGAAAATTGAAATCTTCTCATTTAGTGCATCGGAGTAACGATGAATAAAACACGTTATAGTTGATAATTTTAAAAAATTCGGCTGTATTAAGGGATTCCACTTTTCAAATAAAGGCTTGCTTTACTTTTTCGGGGTCGAAGCATTTCCCATATTGATTGCTGCTAAGTCAATGCTTCGAATGATTTCCTGAAAAAACGCTTGCAAAATGGCGTATGTTGGCACTTTGGCGAGGCTTAGATTTGAAACTGGATTTTATTTGAGACTGGGATATATAATGACACTGGTTATAGATAAAAATGAATGTTGGTATGTGTGTATGAGGTTGAAAAACTCCAGCACCGTTGCACCATGAAATTTGGTTCACTTAAGTCTTTTATCATTGGGAAGCTTTTTATGCTATCCGTTTTCCTCTAACTTGCCACTAGGTGGCGCAGCAGAATGTCGAATTCTATTCCGTTTAGCCGTTTACTATGCGAATATCGTCCAACGATTTCGATGAAATTTGGTACACGCGGATATTAGAACACGGAGAATATTTTTCAGTATCCATTTTGCTGTAACTTGCCGCTAAATGGCGCTGCAACACATCAACTTCTATACCGTTCGACCGATTGGCATAAAATTTCTTATATTTACACATTTCAGCACGAAGAATATATTCTAACTGTGTTCCTTTTGATGTTACTCACCACTAGATGGCACTGCAATGCATTATTATTTTAACTCACCACTAGATGACGCTGCAGCAGGCCAAATTCTTGACCATTCAAACGGTCGCTATGAATATCAGTATACATAGCTATTTGAACAATGAGAATATTTTGGCATTATCCATTTTGCTATAACTCGCCACTTGATGGCACTGTAGCAAATCATTACTTTAATTAACCACTAGATGGCGCTGCAGTGTATCACTTCTTGACTGTGCAACTGATCGCTATGAAAATAGGTATACATAGATATTTGAACACGGGGAAGAGTTTCGCGTTAGATGTCGCGTCAACACATGACCTTCAGGGCTGTCCAGCCGATCGTCCTGAAATTTCGTATTCATCGATATCTGAATGCGAAGAATATTTTCGCCGTATCCGTTTTGCTAAAACTCGCTACTAGATAGCGCTACGCTGCATGGCCTTCTGCGCCATACAAGTGATTGCCTTGAAATTCGGTATTCATGGTTATTGAACACAATATAATGCGATATCCATTTTGCTATATATCTTTATTATAATGAATAGTAATCACTACAAATCGTAATATCAAAAAGTCCATTCATTCCCGTGCAAAGAACGGGTACTTCAGCTAGTTAAAAATAAAACCACTAATCGATTTCTAACAGGTAATTTCTTTAAACTAAGAGAATGATTAATAAAATAAACACAAACAGTGATGTTTTCTCTGTCCCCCCTCCTTCCCTCTCAAGCTTCTGTTCAGAAATAACACTGTTGAATCATCGGAATGCAGATGGGCAAAATAAGTAGGTCAGGACTCACTAGCTATAAATATGTAATCAGCACTTTTTCTGTTTTGGCTATCGGTACGGAGCTGACTTTTCTCCGTGCTCACCGGCACAGCTGTAAAATGTTTTGTTTTGTAACGTGCTGCTTGTAACTAAAAAAAATGCTCACCACGCGAGTGGATCACTGACAAATAGGACAACTCCAAAATTTAACATTATTTCCCTTGTATGTATGCATTGCTTGTACATTTCGATGTATCCATTTTCATTGTTAAATATCATGTTTTTACATGCGAAACGTCACCTAGTGGACATGTTTTTTTCCGATATTCCTTGAGCGAATTTCATGTATAGTCTATATACCAAATTTTGTTACAATCCGTTCACCTATTTTAGCTGTAGAACCCTGTTTATAGGGGAAGTATAACCACCCTGTATTTATGTATATATATATATATTATACTAAAAGAAGTTTTCTTGGATTGGAATCTCTTTAAAACTTCCTTTACCAAATCTGCCTTTTTCTCCTTAATTATTTTTTTATGAATGCTCATTAAACATAACCCATTCAGACGCTCTCCTGTCATAGAAGATCTTAACCAGATCTTCACTCTTCTTAAGGTGCTGAATGAGCGCTCTACAATAGAAGTAGTACAAGGCTGAGCAATAGATATGCACAGAGCATTTTTTATGACAGGGTAAAAAATGTCTGTCTCTTTTATTAAATCTGCCATTCTCAGTTCTTTCAATTATTGATATTTTGTGAGTTTTTTTTTCTGCTCATGCAGCATACCACAACTCAACTTCAGATTCTATGTTTTGAAGATGATAAAAGGATGAGAATTTTCTAGTTTTATTCTTAAACTCATCAACAGGTATCTCTAAAAGTTTAAAGGGGTGTAAAAATAAAAGAGAGAAAGGAGCTGAATGTTCTTCTGAGAAACGTTGCTCCAACGAAGAAACTAAAGAGTCCATATAAGGGATAATTATAGCTCTTTGCCAATATTCCAAAGAGCTAGACGTTGGCGGGTTGGAGCGATGTTGTTGCCTTTCGACACATCTCGGTGGTATTAATTCTATTTCAATTTTTTCGGTAACCAGTGTAGCATCCTCTACAATCTCTGAAGTTACTTTCTGGACTTCATGTCGATGGGACTTTATTAGCGAAAGTATTCGTTTTATGTGCTCTGAACACTGGAGTAAGTACAAACTGGTTGACTGAAGAGTATTTACCCCTGGCTCCAATAAATTTGAATATTTAGCAATCAAATACAAACAAATAATAAACTGGGCTTTTGTGGCAGCAGAGTGAAGTTGAAATGCCAGTTTCCTGGTGTTTGTAGTATTCTACTTACTACTGCCGTGAAAGTTTAGTTTAGTTAAAAAAAACTTGAATTTAAAATTGAGCAAGTTTCCAAAACAGAATTACGATTTTACCATGCGTTGTGTCCGATAGTGTAGAAAATAACCCAATGATCTCAGCCTTGCCTGAAGTGTGTGTTAGAAAGGTGGTAAAATAAACACAGAGACATCGTATTAGATCACCAAATCACCAATTTATTTAACAAATAACAGGGGTAAACAGCTAGTGGCCTCGCGACATCAGCAAAAGAAATGAAAAGTAAGTAAACACTGCGCAGGGGTTTTACAGCGCGTGGTAGAATTGCTCAGGAACAAAAAATACTTGAATGCTTTAATTACCCAATTATTAGCCCTTGAAAATTAAAAAAAAAAAAAAAAAAAAAAGGAAATGCTTAAATAAAATTGTCATGACAAAGGTAGTTTGATTGGATCCAAGTACTTCAGTTAAAAGGCTCTGCTGCAGCATGAGAAAAAAAAAATTTATCCTACCAAAAAGTAAAAAAAAAAGAAAATTGGGCAAACAAGTCCCCACCTTTTCCTAGCCTCACAAGGCATGTGATGAAAATCCCGCATTAAATCCCTATCTGTTACTTGAAACCCCACCTCTTATATCCAACAGGTTAGTTTAAACAATTGCCAAAATAAAGAAATTACAAAACAAAAAAGGGAACTTTGCAATTTTTTACACCAAAGGGTGCAGCAAAATACACTGATGTGCAGAACAACTCAAACAATTACAGAGATTAGCTTAGGCCAAACCAGAAATCAACATGGCATCCACAATTATGATTTTAACAAAAAGGATTTAAACATCGTTACTGGAAGCAATATATTAGAATGGCACACAAAGTTGAAAAAGAAAATTTAGCATTTGTTATTTAATCCCCCCCCATTAAACATTATAAGAACAAAAGGGATAGTTCTAGCACAGCTTGACGCATGAAGTCGCTGATCCAGCTCGTGGTGGAGAAATGGAGGAATGAAAAAGGGTAATGGTTAGATCTCACCCACGGATCCAATGGCAGGTCTGGTCTCGGCGTTTCAGGGAACCAACGGACGGTCACTGATGGCACCCGGAGGCGGCATCTTGGTCTCTCCTCTGGTCAGGGAACTCCGGCAGGTGTCGGGGACTTCGCGTTCCAGTCAACACAAGCGGCTCCCGGGCAGGGCAAAATGGTGAACGTAGTGCGAGACGTCAATTCCGGTAGATTTTCATCGCCGCTTATGAAAAAACACAGGGGGGTGGGGGCCTTACGCCCAATTCACATCCAATGGTGGCAGTTTGTGTCGCATCGGCATGTTGGCCGAAAAAACAAAAAGGGGAAAAAGAAAATTACATGGTGATCATCATTAGTCCTGGCCCTCTGGCCTCCGATTTTGGGGGATCACATCCTATAAGTTGCTTAACGGGGCGACAAACGTCGAACTTGGACAAAAAAAGAGCGAGAAGAGAGTCCGGGAATCACCCTCCTTACAGCACCGCGTCAGCTCTCAGAATGAATCTTTTCGCCCCGCTCTTGAGGAGCTTTGAAGAGACGCCGGCCGTGGGGACCAATCAGAGCGCGCCATCTCAGCCGGGAAACTTCGAGAACATTCGATCGACGGGGGAAGGAAGAGAGAAAATAAGAAAATGGCGGCCAGCAACCACAGCACGCGGGAAAGAAACCACTTGGCCGAGAAGAAACGCAGGCAAGAACGGCCATCTTGAAATGGGGAAAAAAACTTAATTGATCATAAGGGCCTTAAAAACGTTATTAAATTTTCTAAAATTTTAGCGGGAGATAGCTAATCGTCCGAGACAACCCTGGGTAAAATTTGGAATAAAAATTAAAATTAGAAGAGAGTAAAACTAATTAAAAACCGGACCTGAACAAAAGATATTGCAAGAAATGAGTTAGGCTATTGAAGAGAGAGGGAAACTTAATAGTCAGCAGAAAATCGACAGAATTTACCTGATAATTAAAATTACACCTCCGGAGACCGGGCAAACAAAGGCAGAAATAATTTAAAGAAAAGGTAATTATTTAAAAAAAAGATCCCAACAAAAAAAAGATAATTAGTAGTAATTTAAAAGAAGTTAGCTATTGAGTTATAGAAGAAGAGTCATCCAGACCATTATATCTCCTGACAAAAGGTATTTAAATTAAACTTCCAAGTTAATTACAAGTATTAAGAAAATAAATAATTAATGGTTAAAACAATTAAAATAAAAATTACTGCTTTTGATTTGTAAAAAAAACATTATCCCCCAAAAACAATACAACATGTTTCCATTGCCACCTTCCAAGGCTAATTTATCTAATCCACTAATGATATTCGAAAAATTATCCTTAAACATTGATATGCTTTTATACTTCTGAGACCATCGTGTCTCACAAAGAAGTGGAATGTTTGGGGCGTATTTCCTTCTCAAAACTGATTCCCTAAAAAACCTTATAATATCTTTTATTGTAGAAATGGTGTTGCGGATTTCTGGAACTCTATTTAAGTCATTTACAACGAGGTTAAGTCTGTGTGATGCGCAATGAAAAAACATGGCTTGTTCATACTTTTTTTGCAAAATTGCTTGCACTCCACCATCTTTGCCGGCCATTGCAGAGCATCCATCGTAACCCTGACCTACGCACTTTTGTGGATCCAGTCCTGTTTTTTCTAAAAATTTATCTATTGCTGCTGCAACCGTGGGGGCATCAAGAGCAGTTAATTCTACGAATCCAACGAACTCTTCTCGACATTCCATTTCTTTTTCGTCAAAAAAACGCAGTCCAACGGACAATTGCTCCTTACCTGATATATCAGCTGTCTCATCAGCTAGTATGCTAAAGGCATACGCCTTTTTTGCATCCTCTATTATCCAATCTTTGATTATGTTCCCGCAAATATCAATAATCTCATTTTGAATCTGAGGGGACATATATGTTGCATTTTTTTTAAAATATCAAAATGATGTTTTAAGTCTTGGTTGCCAGCATCTATTCGAAAACGTATTAAGTCCTCAAATACACCCTTGTGGTTTTCTTTTCCCCATAAAGGCAAATCGTGCATACCACAAAACAACACTGAGGAGATTATTGCTTGTAATATGCTCTTATTTTCTTCTATGATTTTCACGTGTCCTGATATTAATTGGACATCAACAGGCATACCTTCCATGAATATTTTAGTTGCGTTTGCAGAATTTTTGTTCCAGTTACTGGCAGCATGATTTTTACAGCATTCATGCAAATTATTGTACCTTGTAAACAACTTCACAATGAAAGACCCTAAGACACCCTGAACTGTACCGGAAGGTGGTGGAAACAGTACACAAAATTTGCATAGTCCGCCTTTCAGCAATTTTGAATATGCTAACGAAGTAGCGTAGGTATGAAGCCAGCTGAGATTGAATTTTCTTTTGGATGGACCCTTATCTTTCGTAAAATCATAAGAATCAGGTGGAACCCAACGTCTTTCCAGTAACTCTTTTTTCCTCGTCACCGTTAATTCAGAAGAACGTCCAATCCATCAGCCCAGATCGTTCTCGCAGCAGTCTTCAATTTGACTCTTTGCCGAATCACTAACCATAGCAGAAGACCCTGGTTGAGGGTCAGCAGAACTAGATACAGTTTCAGATCTAGCTTTCTTTTCCATCCCACAAACATACTTATCATCACACTCATCTGATTTCCTTTTC